>JAANSN010006096.1:0-11164 GCA_036850665.1 Dicranocentrus wangi
TGTAAATGATAATAATACGATATATTTACCTGTATTTTGTATACGTAACGTATGTAATTCAGTTGTAAAAATTTTGATGATTTATGAAGAGGTTTATGAGAAAGGAGAGCAATGAGGAATGGCGGAGATTAAAATAAATTATTGAGAAGCCTGTCTCAAGTGGTCAGATTTTAACTTGTTCATAAATATATGTATACCTACTGCAACTGACGATCATTGCATGCTTCAATTATTCGAAGATTGCGTAACAGCAGACAAATAGACTGTTCTACCGTTGATTGGCTGAACTGGGCGATGATTAATGTTCATGGTTTTATCATGAGCGTCCATGAGGGAGGAACGGAATAGCTTCACTTCGGATGTGGGGATGCGAGCAGGTTTTCTAGACACAAACCAGTTCACTTGTTCATTACATCCTGGAGTGGTCAGGGATCCTTTGTAAGAGAAAACTGCTGGTACATCTTTGAGCAGTTGGGACAAGTCCAAAGGCTCCTTGACCGTTGATGAATAACCAACGGTTGAAACTTCATTTAAATGTTTGACAATTGGGGTGAGTGGTGATACTAGTGATGGGGTCAAGCCGGAAGGTATAATTGGCCGATAAGATTTGATCCAAATTCCAAGAACGGCTAAGGCATTTGGATTTCCAGAAGATATGGCTTCAGATTGATTAGTGTAATTGCTCATGTAGTGAACGAGGTGGAGTTCCATGGCGTAACATGTTCTCAGAGAGTTCTCTTCAATAATGCAATGCTCAGAACCGTTGTTGTCAGTTTTACCCCAGTGGAAATGAGCACTGGAAAATGTGTAATTGCGTATGTCTTGGTTAGCGTTGTTCACTGAGGCCGCATCAGGAAATGGGAAGGGTTGAGCAGAAGGTCCTAGTCCCATAAAGTCGACTGCGACAGTGTGACCATTATTCTGGAGTCGGAAAGAGGTGCCCTTGTAGGAATTCAATCTGAGTTCGGTACGTTCGTCGGTAACGCGAAGTGGGGGGATGTCAATGGGAGACTGACTGTGGCCAGTGTGGCATGCTCCATCCCAGTGATCGCTACTCGGACCGCAGCCGTCATCATCACTGTAGCAAAAGTCGGATCCGACTACGCCGCTAGCATTAGCATTTAATATCAATACAATAGCTGCTGTCGCTATCCATGATCTCCACAGTGGCACCATTGTATATTCTGGAAGGAAATATTAAAATTAGAAGTATTAAAGTAAGTAAGAATTTATAGATTACACGAACAAAAATTATTAGTCGGTCATCAGCAGACCTTGGAAAGAGAATGTAGATATAATTTCAATTCAGTCTTCCACAATGGCTAAAATTGGCCTAAAACAACCCGTTCTAAAATTAATGTGGCTCTGGCTATGTACAAAACTTATCTCAACCTAATTACGTAAATTGGAATGTACACTGTTCGTTTAGATCATTTTGCGAGTTTAATTTACCAGAATATTCAACATCCATCAATCATTATTTGCTTATTTGCAATTCCACAGGTATATATACTCCCATTTCACACTTTTTTGTGGACTTTACACCGCATATCATTAATCCCAAACAAATTCGACATTAGTGGAAGGGTGTCGTTGTTCTTTTTTATTATTATTTTGTGTTTCCCAATATCCAGTTTTGGAGAATCGCTTTCAGCTTCCATGATAAAACAAATAAAAGCAAGTGTCGATTTTCGTGTGAAGGGCGTCGTTTACGCAGCCCGCGTATTATAGTGACAGTGAATTGAATTTGTGACGCGCAATCGGTATAAATGGTTGATCTTGCGCGATTTCCATTTCAATAGGGTCGGGTGAGACTAATAATGAAAGAATATGAGTGCATTTTATTTATTTATTGTAAACAACGAGTGGGTGCGTGAAGGCGAATTGCAAAAAAAAAAATAAATAACAAAGTACATACAGGTTTTGTGTACACGTACACATTATTTCCGCGTCTAGTCTCCATTCTTTACCAACAATATTGGCCTTAAAGTATTTACAAAAGATGAAGTCTGCTAAACAGCAAAATTATTTATTTGATTTTCTATTGTATGATTAACTGTAAAAACAATAAATCACAATAAGCGTCACACCGTCACACGCATAGTGAATAAACCAGGTATAACTCATTCAAAGCCAAAGCTAACTTTAAATTGCTGTTCTGCTTAAACTCTTCGGCATACAGGACGCTTCTTTTTACAATCCTCTTTAATCAAGTCGTCTGACTGACAGGTGTCAGGAAAATCATATTTACTGCATGCGTGCATCTGTTTTTGGTTAGCTAATTTCCATTTACCATTTGAAGAGGGTTATATGCAAAATACGCTTATGTGCAAGCAGGGAGGTTATTTAAATTTTTTACGTAAAAAAGTAAAGCTGATGACCCGTGTCTCTGTAATGGTGATACTATGAACAAAAAGAATATTACATTTATGGGAATTCATAACACCATGAGAATTATATGTTTTTATAATTACGTAATAAGGTTTAATCAAGGTCCGTGGCACAAAGGTTTAGACACATTCCCGATTGCAATAAAAGCTTCATCAATGGTTGTAAAGTGGTTACAAAGGTCGTGATCACAGTAGCAGCGCTGACTACGGTATCGAACTCCGGGTACAAAGATTCGAATCACGTCGTTCAGCTCGCAGCGAGCACCCAATCTCCGAACGTCTCTAACGCAGTCACGTCGTACCGAGTTTAAGTGAGGCTTCTGACTATGACCGTCATGATAAACCAGCTCAGCCTCGAACCGACACAACGTCGCTTGTGGAGGGCACGCTGTAGAAACCACTGTCTCGCACAAGTCGTTGTCTGGGGTGAGTGGGGGACAGGTGTAACACCGGATAGCTGTCAGGGAAAAGAGAATGAATCTTGCGGTTCTCCTTGTAATTTTATGCGAATGGGACAGGAAAATATCTATCGGGTTGTACCGAGTGTTTGTGAAGTCATAAAGATGAAAACTATTGTGAAGATGTAAAACATCGAAAGTGTCATCTTAAATATCGCAGTTTTCAGTCGGTACTGTCCACTCATTTTTCTTGTCCACACTTTGCAATTGTCTCATATATACAATCTGTTACAGATTACTCTGTACTCTACTACGTGCAAAATATGAAATGAAATACCGAAACCGAAACATACGTGAGCAAGGCCTTTCCAATAAAAAAAGGCTCGAATAAATCGAACACCAAGAGCTTTACTTCAATGAAAGACTTTACCTAAAGTAGTCGAGATGGAGACTGTATACAACTTGTATCCCCCAAGTTGCCAGATCAAGCACCTGTGGGGAAAGCAAGTGTCGTATGGAAAACAATAATTCCACATTATTCCTAAACATACTGACATTGTCAAACAAACTATTGCACATGCCCGCCATAATTGTCCTACAATTCCCGCATTTCCTTCCACTAACGACTTCATTTATATTTGTATTTTATGTAACTAACCTTGAAAGACATCCCAGTAAACGGAAGCAGAATGATGGACAATGCTTAAACGTGTTTCTTATTCTCGTAAACGAAAGTTGCATACATCTGCTTTAATCTCTTCCACGTAATATTTACAAGATCAATTACAATAAGGCGGCAACAAATATAGTTTTGATTTTCGTAACTTTAATGTGTATCGTGAAAAATTGTCTTTTGGCAAGCTTCTTTAGCGTATACATACATATAAACACCAAGGTATAATGCGACATGCGTGTAAAATTTAAAGTTTATAATTTCAGCGTCCCATTATTTGACCCATGTCCGCATCATCGTCCTTTCTTTTTCTAGACAAGACCAGGAATATACAGCCGTTAATCAAGTAGACAAGGAAGACACTCCAGCCCATGTATAAACTGAAACCTGTGTGGCAGAAAATTATACAAAATCCATCAACCTAAACATCCATTCAGTTCGCATACTGTACCAACATGCATGACTTCCGTCTTATGAGAGATTAGTAATATTATATAATGTGCATTAAACTGGTGCATGAAAATGTTTCCGGTCGGTAGGAAACTACACTGGCACCTCACACACCGACACCAATAAATTACTTAGGACGAGTGCAAGCACGCTCATGTTCAGTGTTTACTGATTGGGATTGGATTCCCAATTCCCATTACTAAAGCCATTAAATTTCTGAATATTAATACATCGTGTAAACGTTCATTACTCTATGTCAACATACTATAGACTTATCTGAGAGTCTGGCTACAATACAACTTACCATAGGTGATCACGGTTCCACTGGGATACAGCTTCTCCCTTTCCGCATAATTCACCCAGTCAGCTAAAACTAGGAGTACAACAAGTACTGATAAAGCTATAAACCAGAAAGCACATGCCATATTAGCGTGAAGTAAAATAGATTCCTGTTGACGTTAATTTCTTTGTGTGGGAATGGTTTCCATTTGGTCGTTTTTATTTATTTATTTTTCTAGTTTCCTCAAGAAAGTGAAAAATGACCAGACGGCTCCTTTACAAATGCAATGCCTATCCATGCGTACTTACTGGTCATAAAGTAGAGACCGGAGGCAAGTCTTTTGTACACGTATCTGGAGTTTTTGAATGTGTAGAAGGCCGCAACAATCGTCATTATCATGAGGAGAACGCTTATAAACGCGAAGCAAACTTGGGTTCTGATATAATCTGCAGTGAAAAAAAAATTATTTATTATGTAAACAATAGTAATGATGAGACATCTCAAGGAAATCGATATCGTATGAACATTGCACTAGAGAAAATCCCATACCTATAACACGCTCATTAGCATTATTCCTGAATAAACTCAAATATGAACACTCGACTGTAAAAGCACGAAATATGCATAAGAATCATTTCCCGTTGGCTTTTCCATCAAAATAAATTACAACATCCTGTGAAATTATGTTTTTCGTAAACATCAAACCTTTGCTTTTCTCAGAAAAGGATTGGAAGTACTCGCACTTCCTATACAATCCCGTATTACTTGATATAAACACGAACTCATCGGGATTACCCGTTTCTTGTGTCTTGTTAAACGCTCTTTCGATCATGTCTTCCGTTTGCTCTACATAAAACCTGGAATACAGAATAGATTCGAAATTGTTTCTTTTGTTCGGATTGCATGAGCTTATTGTAAAAATGTCAGCAGAATAAACTGGACGTATTTAAAATTGACTCACCAGTGGCCTGTAAACACCGTGACAAACCATAAGAACAGAGCTAGGAATGCGAGGAGTGATGAAAACAACATAAACTTCTTTTCTGACCTGATTCTCTTCAACATCACCTCCCTCCGCTCCTTAGCCCTTGCCACCATCTCCATCCGTCTTTGTTTTTCTTGCTCAACGGAATCCTTACTTTGGACTTTTGGATGTCCACGAGCTCCACTACTACCGGTTGACCCTTGACGAGAGTTTGTCGGTGAGAACTCTACCTGACGTGGGCCCTTCTTTCCCTTCTTCTGTTTTCCCCCGGTTTCTTTTGGAGGAGGTGTGCTCGACCTTGATCTTGTCATTCTTTAGGTTAGGTAAGAATGTAAAAAATAATACAGCTCCAGATAATTCAAACTCGTGTAAAGCGGACACAAGGAGAGGAACTGACTAAAAACTATATTATTATTTCTATTTTAAAGAAAATTTCGACAACTACTTGAAAACGTGGAGCTTCAACTTCCACCCACTCTATAGTATTTGGCAAGCTACCTCGACGCTTTATTAAACCATTTAAATTCAATAAAATACTACAGTTCTTTTACAGTCTGGGATACCAGTCTGATTTACTCACAAACCACTTAAGAGTCCCTATCGTTTGTCTTATAACCATGTCGGTATGTTCTAATCCTGAATACATGTATGCACTTGCTAGTGTTCAGAAGTATCAGAAGAGATAAATTTGGTAGCCAAAATTTGTGTAGGATGTTTAATTTTTAAAATAAATCCACAGTTGGCCAGCTAGCCAAGATAGACTTTACTTTTTCAATCGACCTTCCAAAAATTCACTATAACATTCCACTAAGTTTCCAATAAGGAATGGGTCGTTTGATTTATGAACGCCTTGCAGTAGTGTTTCAACACGAATGTTACTCCTACTTGAGTGAAACTAGGGGTCCACCAGGGTCAGCCGACGTTTCAATTGATCTGATCACATGGGTGCTTTCTTCACAGAGTAATCTTTTATCATTTTAAACATAGGAAAAGCGTACGTACATTCACGGTATCGTGGTAGTCGTGGTACGTACATACACCCTGGTTAAAAGACAAACCACGACAAAGATAAAGACATTTTGTTATTAAAGTGTTTTTGTTTACATCATCTTGTCTGCTTTCTTCTCAAGTCGGTTTTCGAACATATTCAGTGCGCCATGCATATTTGCTCGTCGTGGTCTCAACTTGTGGATTGCTATTATCGTGTGTTCGGAAAGCAATGGGCGAAACTGAGCGGTGAGACGTTCGGAAAGCGGAAGCGAACACAGTGTTGTATACCACTATGGTACATAGGTATATTCGACATTATTTGTACACTTTCATACTGTGTTACTCAAAATTAGCCACGAAGAAGTGTAGGTAGACCCGTGGAACGTGTCTGTTTATTTTGTTAGCGAGACAAGGCAGTTGTGTCTTGTGTCATATAGCATAGAATGCGTCAGATATGTTGCACTTTGTACTTAGGATTAGGAAAATATACAGATATTTGTATCTGTATAGAATCGCTTTGTTAAAAGTCTAAAATGAAAGTGGCACATGATGGCGTTATACTGGATAATCCCACTCACAATATGAAAGTTATTTCAGCTTTCTTATTACTCATTACTTTTGCGTCGTCACGATATAAATAATCTTATATGGATAATTATGTGTGATTGGAAAGGACAGTTGTAGAAGAAAAAATGCATTAAAGTGGAAGCGAGCGGACGAAGTGTCAAAGAGCACAATCTATTTCTCAAAGAATTAAAAACATCTGCAGGCATGATTTGCATTTCCTTCGATCGTTAGATTAATACTTAAATCTGAGAATTTGGGACTAATAGAAAATTTTATATAGATCTGGCTGGCTAACAATATTGAATATACCAATAACACTGCTCGAAGTTAGATCTTTCGATTTTGACACAAAAGCAAAGCAACGGATGAAAAGAAATAAATTATAAGGTATAGGATTGACAGAAAACTGCATTTAATCCCAGCGAGCAGTTAATATATATAAATTGGTACAGCGCTGAAGAATATCCCGCTTGGCCTATTTTATACCGATTGATCGATTCCTAGTATTCTTATGGTTTTGAGCTCCATGATATCGGTAAACTCGTACATATATGCATAGTCGCTATGCGTGATGTAAATGCATTTGGCAGTTCAAGAAACACTCAGAATCCTAGTCCATGGGTCCATGCTGTAAATCTATTCACTACATTTACAAGATTGTGGAAAATGTCATTCAACATTGCTTCATCTTTTCATGCATAAAACCATCATAAAACTGGCGTTGTGGCTCCTTGGCTCCTATCAGTATCTCACAACATATCTATCTAGCATACAGAAACGAAAATAATAAGCAAAATTCAAATGCAAACAGAAATGAAGGAAAAGGAGGGGGCCGAGGATTGCAATAGTGAAAATGTAAAATCAACACCTCGCCTCCTTTTCCTTGAGGTTTGTTCGGTTTGTGGGAATCCTGCATCAAAAAAATGCGGAGGATGCTCTTTGGCATTTTATTGTAGCCAACAACACCAGAAAGCTGACTGGATACGACATAAAGCGGATTGCAGACCATACAGAATTCAAGTTGTGGAAGGGGTTGGGAAGTGTCTAATTGCCTTGAGATGGATCTCCGCAGGGACCAACATAATTGCAGAATATCCAATAACCACATTTCAAGAATGCACTGACGTCAGTGGAAAAGGCTTGCAGCGGCTGCTGACATTTGCGAAAGCAAATTTCCTCTCCTGCTCTGGCTGCGAATCCGGAAGCATTTCCTCACAAGCGTTTTACCCTTGCTCCAAATGTGGGATTCCACTGTGCTCCCCTTCATGTGAAAGTTCTGAGGGACACTCGGAGAAGTACTGTAAGGTTTTGCGGAATTTGGGGATAGTAAGAAATCAACATGACATGACATTACAACTTTTCAAAGTTCAAAGTGTTTTTGTTGCTCCAAAAGTTCGAATTCCTTTCTTGGTCATTTCAGACAGAAAAACGGTCATCCGTCGAGTTTGCAAGCATCTACCGAGACTTAACAATTTTAGCTATAATTCAAGCAGAGAAAGCTCGAGGAAAGCAGATTTCTTACAGAAACCCAAAATGGGGCTCATTACTTAAGCTGATGTTGCACAACAAAATTGCATCATTGTCAGTCGATGGATCTTCAGGAAAACAACTCATTTCATCATTAAATCTACCAGAAAACCTTCCTCTCAGTGTTGCGTCCGCCGGGAAAGGAAATTCCGAGACGGTGGCAATGCTGCATTGGCTGCTGAAAGAAAATTCAGTTTCTTTATGTGCCAAGGGGTACAGAGCACGCAGTCACCAAAACAAAATTAAAGAAATACAAAAATTGTCACCAATTCTTTAGACACATGTCATGTTTTTCAGGAGGAAACGTGGGATTTACGAGAAATTTGCTTTTGTATCGCACTCCTGCTGCCCCAATTCGGAATGGTGGATTGATGACAATCAACACTATCACAAACTATTTGTTCGAGTGATAAAGCCGATAGTTCCAGGTGAACGAATTACAGTCAACCGGGGGGATGCTACACTATTATGCACTCCTACTCTGCTCCGTCGTCAAAGGATATTGAAGGAGCTGTCATTTGTGTGCGAATGTGAGCGGTGCGCCGACCCCTCCGAGAAAGGCACCTTTTTATCTGGAGTCCGCTGCAACATTTGCAAGGACTCTCTCTCGTGCAACTACCATCTCCCCTCTAATCCTTTAGACAAAAGGACATCGTTCATGTGTTCTGGCAAGAACTGTAAAGCAATAAAACCGCACGAGCAGGTTATAGTTGCGTCGTTAAAAGCTGAAAAAGAGCTTGAGGCGTTGTCCTCCCAAAAAGTCCAACAGCATCAGGCCGAAGACGCTATTTCAAGGCTGCAAGATTTTATTATTAAACATCAACGGAAAATTTTGCATCCTGGTCATTACCTCATTTTAATGGCGAAAAGTAGAGTCAACAAAATAGCCAGTTGGTTTTTAGGTACTGGAGAGAAAATGTTTTTGTGTGTGGTCACCTCCCAGCCAAGATCATATGACTATTGCTCTTACAAATTCGAGTATCTGACCTCATATCTGGGATTCTTGTCAAGACTGTATGACGCTCAGCCAGAAAGAACTACAGGTTTCAACAACTAGAATTACGACACTTGTGGTGTCATTCAGTTAAAATAAAACACTTTGTTTCTTTGTTTGCTAGGAAAAGTTCTTTATGAGATTGGATTTGCGGAGGCGGCCCTCGTCTTCCAAGACTTTCATCATGAGCGCATGGCCGGGACCACTTTTTTCAGGCGTCTTCATTCCTGTATTGAAACGTTGAATAAATGCCGAGATGCGCTACTTCCATATTCCGACTGTAAGGAAAAATACGAAGGGACAAAAACGTTTGGTCAAATGTTAAGACGACTCTTTGGTTCGGATTTTCTGGCCAGCTATCGACTAAAATACTTGGAAACTTCGGATCTCACCCTGAGAAACACTGTAAGTGAGGCAATAGCCAAATGGACAAAGGCGTGTGATGAGATTGGACTTCCGAAAGTGTATATTAATCCAGAGTGTAATTTTGGTACGGGTCCAATCACTGACGAGCAGTTGCAAAGGATTTTAATGGACATCCCGGCATTTGATGAGTAATTGATATCTTTGTATTTATTAAAGTGCATGTTTATGTAGACTTTGTTGACAATAAATCATACAATTTTGTAAATTATAATGGGGGATTATAATGTCAATTTCTAACCACTTCATTTTAAAACTAAAATACAAATGACAAGTATACATTTTCAATTAATTCAAATTTCCAATATGCTCACTGCGAATTAGTGCGTATACAGACAAAGTTATTGCAGGCGTTATATTTAGTTCTTATCGGATCGTTCCAATACGTCAACTAAAATTTCATCATGGGGCTGCAAAAAGAACCCACCTGGCAATGGTTTGTATTGGGTGTCCTTCCTTCCGACAAACTTCAAGTCCCTCAGCATGTACGCTAAAACAATAGGCATTGCCTCCTGAACGAACGGTCTTCCAGCACATTGTCTTGGACCGTGTCCGTGGGATGTACTTGCGTAAACATTCACTTTGTGCTTGTTTTCTGGCATGAAACGGTGGTAGTTGAACTCATCCGGGTTCTCATTGTACTCTCCATTCCGATTAATTGCCCAAACTGGGATTTGAATCACAGTTCCCTTTTTAATGTGCAAATTGAACTCCTCATTTCTCCAGTCTTTTGTGCAAACTCTCTCCCCGCGATGGAAAATCGTGTAAAGACGAAGGCACTCTGAAATGCAGGCCTGAGCAGTGGGCAGTTGTGACAATTGCTCGTGATCCACCTTCCCATTCCCACTTTTAAACGCTGCGTCAATCTCCTCGTAAATCTTCGTTTCGAGGATGGGATCCTTTGTCATATGATGGATTACGCTAGCCACCATTGTGCTGATTTGATCCTGTGCGGCTACGATGAAGACGTACGCTTGGAAGTACAGAGTTTCTTGTGTAACACCAGCCTTTTTAAACTCGGTCGATTCTAATCGATCCCACCATTCTATGAAAACATCAATCAAGTCATTCTTCTTCTGTCGATTTGACCTCCTTTCGTTCATCAGTTGGTCGAGGATCCTTTTGTATGCATGGACGGGCTTACTTTGAAACATGTCATGTGGAAATAGTTTTCGCAGGAATGGAAACGAGTCTAAAAAGTAAAATAGATAGATTATAATATAATTCATTTGATTGAGAAATGTATGAATTCTTGAGTACGCCGTCTCTGGAATTAACTGATGAGAAGCTTATAGTTTATAGTTATATACATATATTATTTACGAGCATATAGTTTCAGTCCTTCCGCTGGAGCCGCGTTGACAGCTTCATGAACAATTTTGTGAAGTTCATTATCCGGGTTGATTCGGATTGAAAAGAAAGCTCTAGCTATCATTTCAGTCGTCATTGTATGAAGTGCCCTATAAAGATTAAAGACGTCGGGATGG
>JAANSN010006097.1:0-11164 GCA_036850665.1 Dicranocentrus wangi
AAACTCCATCGAGTGTGTAATCACAAAAGGAAATACGCAAAAAATAGGTTTTTCCAGAAGATTTTAATTGTTCACACAAAAAAAGAGTTGTAAATAGGACTGCCAACTACGTATTTTTATTAAGCTGACCTTGCTTGATCGTGAAATTTTGTTTTATTTTTTGTCTTACTCAAAATGTCGTCACACTATCACTATCCACTTCCCTCACTTTCTCAGTTGTATGATGCCATGGAGGATAATAGGAGGAACAAGACGTTTCACGAGTGCAACTTTTGTGGCAAAATATTTAAGCGCTCAGATAACCTTGCCGAGCAAATAAGGGATCGGGCGGATCAGAGTGGAGAAAGACCATTTCGGTGTCCAACTTGCAAGAAGTTATTTTCCCAAAAATACGCATGACTGACTCGGTAATCAGACGATGGAAGCCAAAGTGTTCTCTGTAAAACCCTTTTCTTCCTTCTGTATAATAAACTTGTGGACAATTCGAATTCACGGTAATTATGGCGTTTTACGTTAAAGCTATAATGCTACATAATAATATGTAAGAAGCCGCCATTTTAAATAAAATATTGCAGAAAGAGAAGAGTCCACGTTTTATTATCTATATTTTCAGTTGTCTGATCTGGTGGCTGACGTACCGCCATTCCTTCCGCCTGAACCAAAAAAATATATACTACTGTTGTAGCTCAGGTGAACTCATTATATATTTTTTAGAATACGTACAACTTAAGCACTTTATTCATGTTGCTAACCTGATATTGGATTATATGTTTATCTTGAACAGAACTTAACCATTAACTTTCGAAAACCGGGACGATTGATGGAGGACTTTTGAAATGCTCCATTTTAGACCATTGTGCTCTTTTACATAAAAAAATCAAGGACAACGTCGTCACAAAGTAAACTCTATACTTGGATAATTGCGACACTCAACAAATTAAATGCTTCTTTAATTAAATTCATAAGGAATTCTTTTAAGTTCGGCCGGAAATATTATTAATTTAATTAAAAATCTATTTAATAAAAAAAATATATTATTTTGGTTTTGTTGGTAGCATGATTTGGACCCGTGTGCACTTTAATTTTTTATTTAAAGTAATAGTTGTTATAATATTTTGTCTGTAAATGTAGGATAGTTTCTTAGCTAAATGATCTAATTTTGTAATGCAGTATTTTTTGATGCACTCCTGTGAGATAAATAGCAACATTAGTCATATAATAATATGGGTCCTCAACAACCTGAGTCGTATTCACTGGAATGGACTCATCCCGTTCATTCCTGTTGTAAGGGTAAGTTATTAAGGAAGGGAAAGTTACTGTCGAGAAGCAGAATGATGTATAGTGAAACTCTTGGTTCGACCATGGAAATTTCTGACGGCTGCTAACAAGAACAAACAAGATATTTTACCCTATTCAATCATATATTCGCAATTAATTTACGATTTGAATTTAAAAAAAAATAACATAACACACTAACGTCAAATTAGTCAGTCATTCGTTAACAACATTATTTTGCAAAAAATTGTCTTGCGATTTTAGATGCCTCGCCAGAATATGATTTGGAATCGACATGAATTATTGAAACTACCACCATGTCTCTAAATGGAAATGACTCCAGCTCCGCTCCAACCTACTTTGACTCTATCTTTGAGGAAATAATTAACGTGTCCAACTTCGCATCCCACACGGAAACATATGGAGAGAAAACTTAACACAAAATAATAATTATTTCGTACTTACTACTACTCCAGAGATTTTTAATGCCAATCAAATCCCAGCATTAACTAACAACAACAAATGAGTAACAACAATGTCGCATAAAGTCAACTAATTTGACTCATTACAAGACTTTATCAAAATTAGTATTTGACATTCAATTTTTTTAAAAAAATGCAAATTGTTGTCGTGGCCTAATTTACTTACTTCTCACCAAAGGAGATGATACACCTAAGACGATTAAAATCGTCGGCTCCAACAGCGGCCTGCAAGCTTTTTATTGGCACCTTGAAAGGCACATCAGACCCAACTTGCTCCGCATTTTTGTAGTACGCTGGAATGCCTGTCCAAGTCCATTTGACATGCTGGTACGACAACTATAGTATTATACAGGACAGAAGATTCTATTAAGGACAACATGCAATAATTTCAAATAATGTAGCGCGTCGTTGTTGTGATACAACAGACATGCCTTGTATGAAACGCGCAGCTCAACCGTCACCATAAGTTGACATCTAGTTTTCCCAAAGTCGAGACACATTGCTTTCAAATCCCCTTGAACAACGTCAATGAAAATACGGAGACGCAGTTTTGTTTCTTTGCCTTTTTCGCAAACTCAACCGATGTAGAGATAGGGAAGAGAAGGCTGCTTTCCGCTTCAAATGGTCCAACAGACCCGTACTACTCATTTCAAATTAGCGGTATGGAATAGCTGAAAATTCATGTTCGCGTTCAATATGGTTGAAGAGATGTCAGTCGGGCTTCCACTTTCAAATTGACAGTTTGATGTGAGACCAGCTTTCAAACAGAATTGAAATCGCCTAAGTAGTAATATACGTAAATAGTTAAATCCATTTAAGTTGAATAGAGTGCAACTAGCAGGAATGAATTGTAACAAAAAATAGCAAAATGCATTAACAAATATGTTTAAAAAAGTTGGCAATTAGTAAGCAAGCGGCTACCTAAATTCGCACGAAAGAGCATGCTCTTCTGCTGCGTCTTTTCTTATTATGCGGGCATTACATCCGTCACTGACGTACGCACAAGCAGTTTCCATACCCCCAATCAGTTCCTCAAGAGCACGGTTTCGAATTCTTTCCGGTCATATATGGAACCTTACACTGTGGGCATGTCTGCACTTTCTCTGAACCACTGAAACAAACGCTATGGCCATTACTGCATTACTACGGGATTTCAGCGCAGATGGGACAGTTTAGCAGCTCAACTTTCCCTGTTTCCATTTTTATTATACGTATATATAGGAGAGCTCAATAATTGAGCACCTCTACTACGCTCCACACGCTGTGCACGATTGGGTCAGCAAAATAGATTTTAAAAAACTGTGCGACTCACCCAAACACGTGAACGAGGACTGACGATTTTGAGATACATGTACATACAGGGCCTTTTTTAATGTCCGCACATATATGAGAAATTACATGGGAAACACTGGAAAATAATCGTTGTCATTGCACCGTTCAAGCCAAGTGATTTTTTCCATGGTGTTTCCCATGTAATTTCTCATATATGTGCGGACATTAAAAAAGGCCCTGTATATATACTATACACGACTAGAGAGGAAGTGGGCTTGGCAATGCGGTCAGCCGAAATCATACGATGAGTTGATCATTACGTTATTCACAAGCCACATTTTTTGAGCATGTCTGTCTGCTCTGCACAAAATAAATCTGTAATATTATGCAGAAAAGCAAGATAAATATAGGTCATGATCCCATTACCTCAATGTAGTCTCACAAGTAGTAAAATAAATCTCACACCACCACTCACACAATCAGTTAATATTGAGAGTGGATCACCAATGTTATTCCAAAGTTCCTCAAGAGCATCCATTGAATGAATGAATGAATGAAGAATGAATACTCTGCTTGCATGCTGCGTAAACCCCTTTTTTCTTATCAACCTAACATCACACGGGCACGAATTTTACGGATTGATGAGTCGCCAAGCCACAATAATGTGTTTTGATTTAAATTACCTAAAATGTTTCATCCAAGTCACAATTGTAATGAAATGACTCATGTTTGTCCTCTTTCGAATAGAGTGTATTTAATAGTAGAATCATGTTAGCGATACAGCTTGACTCTTCTGACATAAAAGTACTATATGCAGTAAATCTCTATCACTGTCCACTAACATAAAAAATACACAAATTCACAAAGAGGACAAACCATTCGCTTGTGCGATCTGCCAAAATAAATTTACGAATGGTTCAGCTTTCGCTCATCACATGATGTCTCATACGGCCTTTCAAGTGTTCCATTTGCAGCAACAAAAGCTTTTCCCGCAGTCATATTTTAAAGGCTATCAAAATGTACATTCCGGTCGGAAGCCACATGGATGCACATTATGCAGAAACAGGTTTAATTTCAAGGCAGTTTTGAAGCGTCATCTCACAAGTCTCAAGTTCCTTTTTGCACAGGTGAGAACTGTGAGGGAAATCCGTTTTGAAAATCTCACACCGGAGTGAAGCAGTACCACCAGTGCATGCACTGCAAAAGGCGATTTAGAGACAGGTCTGACTTGACGAGACACACTTCCCGTGTTCCGGGGTTGCAAAAAACAGGGTTGGTTTTTGTCCCTGGAACGAATTCTGCAAAAAGGTCAGCAGGGATTTGAAAAATCCCTGAATTTTTTTGTCCCTTGCAAGCGCTCTAGAGCGATGTTCCAGGGTTAGCCAACATTTGGTTACTCAATACAAAATCATTTGCTCACCTCAGACCTATCTGTCACCTCTCAGAACTCTCTGTGCATGTTTCCAGTTTGTTCTTATGTATTGCCATGCATGGTGAATGCATGCACGGTGTAAGTATGGATTCCCGAAAATGTTTACGGACAGACACACTGACCCACACGCCAGAGTCTGGCTTGATCCTAGCACTATTAATACCCTCTGGTGAACAAAACCTCCTGTTAAAACTACCTTTTCCTATTTTTTCAGCCTTAGCAGCCGTCATTTCCTTCCAAATCCAAAATGCTCCGTTTCTTTCTAGTGTTGGCTAAGACGCTCATGTGAAAACGCTACGGGTACTGGTAGCCCGCACACCTCTGTACTATACATTCTGGTGCATAAGACGCCCTTTGTTCCGATAATAAAACAAATAAGCTAGGGATGCAGGTACGTGTATGTACGTGTACGTGTGTAGATACTAAAAGGCTTTGTTTGAAAAAGAAAAAGCAAACAAAATCCTCTCATTTCGACTTTGGAGCTCATTCTGTTCAGTTTGTATGCTAAGTGTGCCCATTGCGGTTTGCTTGGTTTTATTGTCAATTAGAAATTTAAAATTCAAAAAGTACAGTCGAGTTAGATCTCAGGTTTAATATATTAAAGAGGTCATTTTGCAATGTATATGTGCAGGATTTGTTTCGACTACATCAAATCAGATAGGGTGGACATATATTTTATAGTGGTCAACACACATAACGAGTTGCTACATGACCACTTTCACTTCCAATGCTTTGCAAAACATTTAACTACAAAAAACTCTATGGTCCCGTAGACCCAACGGTAGAAACATTGCCTGTGTGGCCCCAAATGATTGGAAGGAAATACTTATTTACTCTAGGATCAAACGTTGTTCGGCCATTCACTGTTAGGTTTGAGGACTACCGAGATGACGCAATAAGGAGGTGTACTTAAGTTAAACTAATACGATTACAGTTACAGACGAGGTGTTTGACAGTGTATCGGGGTGTCTGACTGCTTATTTTTATGTTGAACTTGAATACTATTGAATTGAATACTTGAATACTCCAAACAACAAATTCGCATAAGTAATTACGCTATACTAATGTTAACTAATGTATGTTCATTTTTATTCAAATAGTTGATATCACGAAGCTTACGCCGACTGATAATGGGATTGACCTACCTCACTTCCCTCACTTTCCAGATTCTGGAGCGATTCGCTCCGCGATTCTGGAGCCGAATCCAGATGAAATACTGGAATACGAATTAGATTTTCGGGTTTTGGATGATATTACCTTGTTTGTCGACACAGACTGGGATGCAGAATTTGAAGATACAAATTCAGATGCAGAGCTTGCTGAGGCGTACCAATACGATCAATGGTACGAGACCGACTCCGACCTGGAAATTCTATTTGAAATGCTCGTTCGCGAAGAGGCACCTGCCGCTCAAATCAGACGTAATGCAAACAACCGGCGCCGCAGAACGACTTCACCTCCACGGCAAACCCCTCCGCGACCTCCTCCTCCTACGCATAGTGTGGCTTCTAGAACACGTTCAAGAACACGTGGAGCGTCATTAACATCACCCCCACCACAGTTGCAGGTGGCAGAGGAAAATGTGAAGGAGGAGGAGGAGGCGAGGAAAACAACATGCCTCCGTGTATGGTCGAACTTTTTATTGTAAATAATAAGCCGGTTCCAGAAGTAATCTCAGTTAATCAAGTTGAGGCGACCGTACCTTTTTCTGCTCATGTGGCGATGGAGATGACACCACCACTACAAGTAATTAGGGACCAAGCTGCAACTGCAGCTATCATGCGTCTACAACAATCTTCACCCCCGCCTCCGTTGCAGGTGGTAGAGAAAACGTAGAGGAAATATAGAACACAACTACGGACATGGAGATGCCCTCAATTGCTTGTGATGTAATTCCGCCACACTCGGAAATGAACCTGCCGGCACCAGACCTTCCGAAGGATCTCGCAACGCATTTTGAGGACCCCGAGGAGGCCACAGAAACAGCAAACATAGCCACAGAGCCACAACCCCACACATCGAGCAATGTAGGGTTTTGGGCAAGTGTCGCGGCGTACCCTCCCCCATCTACCGTTCAAGTTTCTACAAGTGGCTCTCCACACGCTCGGAAGCGTGGGCGTATTGTCCCTGCCCCAAAGGTCAAAGAAGACTCAAAACGGATTTATACATGTATTACTTGCCGTAAGTTGAATTAATCATATGTTGATTAAAATGCTCAATGAATGGAACATAATATGGTGATGATTAAAATGTTCAATGAATGGAAATAAAGGTTGATGTATTGTGCTTTTAGATAAGTCATAAGACAAGTAACACCAAGGGCTTAAGCAGCACCAGACAATACACACATTCCCACGGCCGAGTATTACATGCGTAATATGTAGCGCTCGCGGTGTAATCACACCTTTTTCTCGTGAAGCATTCCTCAGAGTACATACAAGAAGATTTCATCCTGATGTCTAGGACGAAGAAAGAGCAGAGGTGAAACGAGCTGACCTTAAAATCACGTGTTTTAAATGATTCGTTTTATATACAATAAGGTTTATGGGACAGATACAATGTATTTGCTGAAGTGAATTTTTGAAAATAAGTCAAAAGGAGAATACTCGTTTCAAATGCATGAAAAAAAGACTTATAAATATTGTGTGACAAAGGGGTTGACTGACTCCCCAGTTAGTCTTCTTTGGTTTGAAACTCTCTGCATGTATTACATTAAAAGTTCATTGTCCTTGGATGTCCCTGTATTGTAATGTAACTTAAATAACATTCCACAAATCTTGGGTTGTATTTCTAGTAGTTCAATTTATAACTTTATGCAAAATTTGCAACAAAACTAAACAACACACTTCACTGAACGGTGTTGGGTGTAGTGCGATAACACAACCCAAATAATATGTGCGACGTGTGCACATTACTACATGAGCAGCACAATGCTCGGATATGACCAAGCACATTATCTAGGTCGATAATCAGACCATGAGTAATTCTAAGATTTATATATAAGAAAGGTATATCCAACATAGCAATTATAAGATTAGCATTTAGCAATAAGAATCAAGTTATAATATTATTATAATGGGTGCTTGACATCCATAGGTATCTGCAGTGTGTAAATATGAGTTAAAACAATAAATCGGGACACTCTCACGCCCGTTATCTCGTCTTAAGGCAACCAAAATTATATCGTCTCTACTTAGACTGTCGTCTACTTATTGCTCAACATTTTGCCTCACTCTCTCTCGACCATCACGTTACCCTCTAGCAATTCTGATTCACCAGAGCTACATCCACCATTCCCTCTTTTCTCAGTAATACACTGTTCCGGCCTAGATCTTAGCGTGTCTAGCGTCGAAGGTGATTAGTTAACAGATAGCTAATTCATAATTTCAAGTTAGTTAACTTAAAACTTGCATAATATTGCAGTACTTTTTACAATGGTCGTATGGTTGTTTTTAACTTGTAAAAAATTGAAACCACCTGTAACTTGAATTGTGACACACTGCATTATTCTAGTATACGCTTTCAGTGTAAATAAAAAGTAACCCCGATACTGCATTCAGCATATTAAACTTATACAGAATTGATGTGTTATGTATTAAGTAACCTTTGTTGACATCTCGGAATCAGGTGTCATTGAAGTCACTTTTAGAGTTTCAAAATTTGTCAAATAACATTTGTCTGTATTTTACACGCTTGGTTTGATAAGTTTTTCCATGAAATGGAGCCGCATAATTAAGCAGCCGAAATCAAAATGAGAAAGGCTGCACACACGAAGTCACATAATTTATGTTGTTTAATTTTTTTAAACAAATAAGTGCTTGCATTACTGTTTTTCGTCTACATAATATTAGGTATTTAAAGAGATATTGTAATAACTAGAAGTAAGCTCAATGAAAGGTTCCAGTAATTAATTACCTAGTCCACGTGTCTTGTGTTCTGGAATTCTTTTGGGAGTAGTAATTGCAATCTAAGACAATTATTGTTTTACTACTGATGGATTCAACCGAAGTTGCACATCGGCGCTTATGATGGATTACTTATTGCACATAAGTATTGCATTGCACGTATTGCACATAAATTTTTTACTTGTTGTGCTATTTGTGACATGGTATACCCGTTCGACCTAAGCTTTTCCAAATAGCAGAACATATAGAGTGGTGCGTAGTATTATGGATATTATATAGGAATGGATGCATGAACCATGTAAGATGCACTCGTGGTGAGATTTGCATTTTACATTGAAGTTTTACAAGTTTATTGTGCAATGAATGAATGAATGTGTTGAAACAAGTACGAAACACGACCTGCGATGCTCAGTTGATTTGACCTCGACTTTAGACTACTGGAAGTGCAGGATACACAACAATCCTGCAGGTAGCGTAGGCAAATAAACAAGTGACACTTGCACTCGCTATTATACTATTTCCAAGCTGAGAAATATTAAACAATATATGGCATTCATTATTGGATGTTTCTTAACATAATATCCTGGATGTACGCAAAAAAATTAATTATCAAAACCATTTTTGCGAATACGCATTCCCATTTTCCGTAATATATATATATATACATATATACCGTAGTTCACCACGTATCTCAAGAAGCTTATTCAGGCAGATTTACAAAGAAGCTTATTCGCTATAGTGCGAGAATATCTTGTATGTGCAAACTGTTGTGTGCAGTATGTAAACGAGACGACAAGACTTGCTTCTGTTACTTTACGAGAGAATTCAATCCGCAGTGTAATAAATACATGCATGTTGGACGTTTTCAATCTGCAGAGATTTTGAATGTACGACTCACTTGTGTATGTCACCAAAATTGTCAGTACGAATTTTGGAAATGCGCATAATATATCCATTTCCTCAAACCCATGCAACATATATACACTAGCTAGATGTACGAGGCAACTTACATGGCTCATCACAAGAAGCTTTTAGTCATTCAGGCAGTATTATTGCAAGGAGCGTCGCGGCGTTATAGTAGTACGAATAACTTTGGTATTATGGTCCCTGTTCTCCTCTGTGCCTAATAGTGCTTCTAGAGAGAGTATCCTTTACATTGTTTTTTCCCTCCATCTCGGAACATCTCATCCCAGCATCTTTTACTTTTACTTTGATTTGTCTAGAATTCAATTCAGAGTGTAAATACATATACAGCACATACTATTTTATGTGCAGAGGTTATATGGATACCTCACAGTGAAACAGAATGGTCACAACTCCGCCGAGCGTGATCACAAGTGTAAATAGGAAGACATTTTTCTTGTAAATCTCAATTAACATACAGATATAAAATCACATTTTCAACTTGTTGCAGACTTTTTGGAAATAAAATAGTGCGACCCATATATTTTTAGTCAGCTCACAGTAGTAGTGCTTGTACGACGATAGTGTTTTTTAAAAAATATATTACTCTCAAAATGTCGCATCATCGTACACTGTTTTCGCTTCCCCAATTAAAGGGGATTGGGGCCATGGAGGCTAACACGATGACCAGGAACAAGACATTCCTTCACAAGTGCAACTTTTGTGGAAAAATATTTAAGCCTTTAGCAAATCTTGTTGCGAATCATGTTAGAGACCGTAATCTAGCTGGAGAGAGACCTTTTCGGTGTCCGATCTGCAAAAAGTTATTTTCCCAAAAAGGTACATGATCAATCATTTCAATCCGACTTTGGAATCCTAATTTTTGCGCTTTCACTGTGAAAAACCGTTAACCTCTTTCTATATAATATGTGCACAACTCAAAGAATTCACGGCAATTATATAATGTTTTCAGTGCTTTCTTTCTGCTAAAGCTAACCCTCCGCCCTCCATAATATGAAAGAATCTCTTACACCATAAATATTCCAGAAAGAGAAGAACTAATTTTGTTATATAATTCTCTGTTTCCAGCTGCCTGATTTGCATGCTGGCATCTCGGAACTCCACCAGAATCAAAAATGCATTATTATATAAATAGCCAAGGTAAACTCACGATCAGTATATTTTTTATCAAATACTAATGCTAAATTTTTATTTACTTTTCCATTATAGGTAAATGAATTTTGTGCGTTTATTATTTATCCAGGAACACATAACGAGCCTGTCGTGTCGGAAACTTGTATGGCGATGAAAAGGACTTAGGACCTATACATGTTTTAAGATTTCCAGCCAGAAATACAATGTCAAGTTACAATTAGTTACAAATCTAGTTTAAAAACATTATTGTGCCTCCGTTGGTAGTGCCATGTTTGGCTGGCGTGGCGGGTCGCACATTTTTTGCGTATTTGAAATAATAGAGCTCTAATTTGTAATCTGGTATGCTTTGTTAGTTAAATGAAAAATATATACTAAATTAGAAAGTTCTCAAGTTTTACACAACTCTGCATATTATACTAGTATGTAAATGGTGATAAAATCTATTAAATGAATTCGTGATTTGAAAATAATTCCTTTCATGTACATAATATCAAACATTATAAAACACTCAAAAAAAGATTTACTTTTTGGATGAAACCTTTCTTTTCTGATTTGAGTTTTTAGATGACACTACTTTTATTTATTTAATTTACTGAATTTATAAATATACACTTGAAATATCCAGCGCAAATGCCCAATTTGTGCTACAGTATTTGTTGATCCGCTACACGATTTCACAAACGTTGGGCATATGCACTTTCCGATTTAAACCCGATCTACAAACCCTTGCTGCGATTAGA
>JAANSN010006098.1:0-11161 GCA_036850665.1 Dicranocentrus wangi
GGCGTCCCCACTACAAATTCGGTAGGTGGTTTGGCTACCATCTGAAAGAACAGCAGCTCCAAAATTGCGGGAGGGTCGGGAATAACTATTATTTATAGTGCATTTAGAACTCTCTGTGTCATCGCCTAAAAGGGAGTTGACAACTAGTATTTGGCGTAATAAAGATCTTTGAAATATGTAGTTTCTTATAGTAATTAATAAATTTAAATAAAGTGTTTACAAGTCACTGAAATCAAGGGCTCAAAATGTCGATGGACGCCAGGTCTGACCGTTTCAGTTTAGCACGACGAGGATCCCTCAAAGTCCAAATTACTTTTTGAAAGCCACTACCATCAAACATCACTGTCCTTGTGTACTATGTCTCACCAATGACTTTGGAAGTGGATGGATCCAACAATGTTTTCAATGCCATAATATAAATCTCTAATCAGAATCGGATATAAATACCACAGACATTTTCAAAGTAAGGTTCCTTGATTATGGATCTCTCGGGATGCATAAACATTGTGTTTGATCAGGTTTCCAGCCGAGCGCTTGATAAAACCGACTATAGGAATAAACTGAAAGACATTATTACACACATTCAAAGCCTAATCCAAAGGTACATTGTGCCATCTCCAGTTTCAACTCTTCCAATTTGGAATAGCTTTGCAACCTACCTCAACGATAGCTACAGAGCCAGCATAATTGTATCAAGTGAGATTGAACCAGTGTGCCAAGTTGCAGTATTATCAGACGTGATCCTGACCTTGTTCGTATTGACAGTGCAGCTCTACTATCACAAGCCGAGCTGCATCATTCTGTCTCATTCTGTACATAACAAAACCGTACTTTTCCTTTTCAACAAGTTGTTGGGTACGCATGTTCCATTCAGCCAGAGTGCCTTGAATGAGAATTCTCGCTTTGTAATTCCAATCTTTCTGGAGCAAAGTGATATTGAACAAAGCTATAAAGCCTACTAGGCAAATAAATGTGAATGGTTCCCTACCCTACCTGTATGCAATGAATCCCCTTACTGTATTTAAATTGTTGGCAGTCATTGCATTAGTTAATTCCTCCTGTGACATTCAACAGTGTCAAGAGTGTTTGAATGCTTCCTCGACTGGAATCTATACGAGAAATTTATTTTCAATTTCTCCAATTCAGTGCTTGTGCACAAACCAAACGGTCGGAGTCCCACTTGGGACTGTGGTATTGAAAGCTAGATGCAAAATTCCCGACTGTGTAAAAATTAATGAAAACTCGACCAGTGTAGTAGACAAGAATAATTTGTGCCCAGAGGAAGTCCGTCCGACACCACCATCTGATAGAGACACAGCTTTCAAGTACTTGTTTCTGGGAATGGTAATTTTGTACTGCATAATTGTAGCAGTTTTTCTCTATGGGCTAATGTAACAATGAAGATGGATATCTTTGGAATCAAGGGTGATGTAGCAGAGCAAGAGCAAAGTGCACGAGCAAATAAGCCATATCCAAACAGAAAGGGAAACAAGCTTTTCAAGATCCCAACAGTGCCAAAAGGTGAAGATATCCCCCCAACCAACTCATCCTATTCACAAGTGCCTCTAGTGCAAGTGCCACAAACTCTGCAAGTTCACAGTCATAGCGTAGAACGTGAGTGTATTCATTGCTTTGCGGCCTTTTGCAAATCTCTTCAAACGGCAACGAGTAGAGAATTCAGGTCTAGCCCAGGTTATGTGGATACTTTGGCTCAGATTTACACCAACCATTTGCGTGTGATTAGACAGTGTGAAAAAAAGGAATAAAGTGACTTTGCTTTCGAACTTGAAAATATTTATCAGACAGTTTCAAAAGATGTTGAAACTGAGTAACATTTTCAAAGCGAAATGGAGCCAAGTGCATGCCTCGAAAAATATAGGCATCAAGACTATAGTATTGGAAGGGAATTGGAAAAGTTTTGGAATGAACGAATAAAAAACTTGATTAAAGAGCAGGTAGAAAATATGCAAACTTTAGGTATAAAACTTCCAGAGGAAGCTAAAAATGTCGGGTTAGAACCAAATTTAATGTGGAAATTTCAAGACATGATTGATGTTTGCGTTCCCTGTTATGTAGGTTATATAATGAACTATTGGGAATTTGAAAACTTTAAATCTGATATATTCAACAAAGAGCTACAAGAAAAACTAAAAATCTCATATATAAAAAATACTTTGTTTTGGGGTGCTCATTCTTTCTCCACGTAAGACACTAGTAAAATGGATTCTGAAAACACATTTCTCGGCTCAATGATTGAGTATATGCGCGGGTGGAAACAGAACATGTGCAATGGTGCACGTAGAATAAGAAAAAACATTCGTGATTCTTGTTTTCGTGTGTGTGAAATTGTATGCATTTCGTGTGCTGTGTGCAGCTCGTGTGGTTATATAGAACCGAGTGCTTGCTGCTCGTGTTGTCTTTGTTAAAATGGCTCGTTTGAATTCCGTAAAGGACTGGAACAGTTAGGGAGCTATGTTGGGACCGTAATCCAAACTCACGCTGCGAAGTTTGTTTCACTACATTTGTCAAGCACTTAGCGCAATTGACAATTATTTTTTGTAAAAACAAGAACAGTGTGCATACGTCACAATACGGGGATGATATTGAAAGCCTGTATATAAATACCCGTGAAAATTATAAAAAGTGCATCAGTCTTCATCTCGACACGAACCACAAGTCGTCATTTTGTTTGGTTTGTTTTAAAGTGCTTTCGACAAACATTTTGGAAATTCTTGGAAAATACTCAATATTTCCTGATTATTGTTTCCCAGTTCAAGTGACAGCGTTATACTACAGTGTAGTTTCTTCCTGGGAGGCTTGCAACCAATTTTGCATCAAGATGGCTGATCAAAAAGAAATCAAGTCGGGTGAGCTGGAGGATGGAGAACTTCTCGATAGCCAGTTCCCGGAAACTGTGGAGGAAGTGGCTGCGGGGATTCTGGAAAATGTCCAAGACCCGCGTACTTCTTGCAAGCAAAAGAGGACACCCTCACCCGCGTCTACAACTTCCAGTGGATCATTGGATATGTGCCAGCAGATTGAATACGACCAAGAACACCGGGCAGCACTGAGACACTATTCAGACCGATTTAACCCGAATACAAAATGTCATAGGTGCTTCCATTTGTTCGTCAAAAAACTAAGCTACTTGGGCAGAAATTACTTCGGAATCAGCAAGTTGGACATTTTGAGGGATGGCTTTTTCGGAGATGCTGTAAGGCTTTACAAAGATTGTGCCGATTTACACAAAATATGTACGCATCCTGATCCAAGAAAGTTTTTTTGTGTAGGTTGCTACTGCAGCACTGTACATATAATATCAACATTTCTTCGACAACAAGGATACATGCCTCGGCATTATTATGGCGTTGAGATTAGTAGTGCTAACGAATTACATCTAGAAGCCTGGGATATATGTAAAAATGGTTGTTTCGATAAGTAAACATTTTTTAGAATATAAAAGATATCCATTTAATACTTAGAATAGTTTTTGAATTTTTGTTACATTTTACTTAAAACACTTTACACATTTTACTTTGAAATGATACATATATATTGTATGTGCCAATGCTTGAATGAAGAATATGAATGAAATGTTCAAAAAAATATATAAAATGCCAAAACTTAAAACAAAATAAATGTTATAATACCTAGCTGTTAGGTTTATGCCAATTTGTGAATAAAAACATGTTAATAAAAGGTTTAAAAAAATATAAAATGCCAAAACCCTTAAAAAATAAATGTTATAAAACAAGCTGTTAGGTTTATGCCAATTTGTGACAAAAAATGTGAATGAAATATTAAAAAAAGTATAAAACGCCAAAACCACAAAAATATTTCTTATTTATTTAGATGGCTCTCATATAAAGAGTCTACATTTGATTTTCATGTAATCATTTAAATCACCCAAATGTACTGATGAGACTTGCTGAACGTGCAGTAAACACAGCTAGGGAAAGTCGAAACTCTTTATATTTTTTCGTCGTAGTTGAAATAAAAATGTGCAATAATATTCATTTTTATATTAATCACGATGAGAAAACAAATATATAATCAACTGGATATATATATATCCATTCCGTCGTCTGGAACTGGAGCAAAAAAAACCCGTATGCTGGTTTACAAGATGATGACCTAGGGATCACGTTCTTATCAACATAAAATGCTACAAAATTTGCTCAAGAGAATTATATTCCGTGTGGTTGTCCTACGATTATCATTAGCATTTTTATTAAAAGTTTGTTTTCAAAATGGAAGTTTTGGGGGCGTATAGACGGGAAGGTCTGCTTTGCTACCATATGAGTGGAAACGAGCACCATGTTTCCCACTTGAGAGAGGGTAAAATTACGACCATAATTAGCGACCAATTTCCGGAGGTACATGTTGTACAATTTGTATTTGGAGGCTTGATTGTCTTCAAGTTGGAAGATTACCAGCCACTAGTGGAACACGATGAAGGATGGAGAGAAGTGCCAGTAAAAATAATCCCGATTGAGGATATGCTTCATGGCCTTAATATCACAAATACATTCTTAACGGAAATGATGGGACACTACGAGTCTTACTCGGCCTCGGTTTGCTACATGGTGGCATGTGGAACTCGAGTTTCTGCTCTAGAGAACCGAATAGGGCTGTAAGTACATGTTGTTATATTCAATTATATACGCTAAATATACAGGTACAATGACATTCAATTTTATTTTTTCCAGAACATCATTTTATGTCCCCCATGATGCTGGAGCAAACTTATAACTTCATGCAACCAATGACCAAATTACTAATAAAACTTTTAAATATTAAAGCTGGGTAAATTAATTTTCATCAATTTAAAAGTACATTCCAAGGCCAGTGCATAAAGGATGACGATTATCTTTAGACAGGTTATCATGCAATATTTGGGTTCATGTCTACGGATTTTAGTACCACCAGACAAGTCACAAAAGTAGGAACCTAATTTTGAGTCACTGCAGAGACATGACAAATATCGACATTCTAAATGAAAGGGGAATATTGTTTTTCCAAATAGTCGGGACAGATTTTCATTTTGCGCACATTAGGGCCAATGAAGTTTCAACGTATATTGGGAATATATTCCCGGTTCCCGATTTAAGGAATCTTCAATTCCAGTATATTTCCGTATTTGAGTTGGAAGACCTGATTAGGTTTTTTGCCATCGATCCGACTTTTGATGGAATAGATACATTGGTGCTCATGTGGAACGACTTTCTGCATGAGTTGGTAATTGTTGCAGACTACATGCACATTATCCATGGGCGAAGGAGATCCTTCCCGGCTGCATTATGTTTCCTGGTATTGTGTGGGAGCCGACATACCGTCGCGGAACAACGATTGCTGTTGTAAGTATACACTGGTGAAATGCAATTTTTATTTTTAACATTTTTACATTTAGACATTTACACATGACACATGACATATTATACATTTTACAATTTTAACAACATTTAGACATTTTAATTAACAAAATTGATTTATTTTTATTTCAGGGCCCTTCAACATTTGCTGTAAAACATTTATAAAAACTTGTCTGAACATGTGCATATGCAGCGGAAAAATAAATTGATAACATTAACTTAAACATTTTTCTTATAACAACGTTCCCTTCTTGCGTAAAGTGCGGCACACTTCATTGGATTGGCTAACCCAGAATTGTAATAAGCAAATGCGAAATCAGTAGGGCTCAGGTGTGACATGGTTAGTTTATCCAGCTTGGAACAGGAGATACAGAGCGCGCGCGCAAAAGTATCTTGAGCAGGTTCTTTCTATATAAACCACAATATTGCATTAAACACGGCATGTAACAATAATATATTACATGTGCATGTACTTACATTATATAAACACGCAGATGAGTCTGAAATGTTATTAAATAATTCAGAGCGCACAAACAGAGTTTCAGAGTACAATTCAGAGTTTTGGCCAGGTGACAGTGAGGCGGGTGCTGTTTCCCGTTGTGTAGCACGATTTGCGCTTCTCAAGGGATTTACACGTTCTTGCAAAGTCCAGGGTCGGTGAAAACTCTGTAGCGTAGATAAATTCTTTTTGTGAATTCACTGAAGGTCCAAACCTCTTGGCTAGCTCGAAAAGGCGACACTAACTACGTAGCAGTGAGTGTAAATGAGGTTTCTCTTGGCTCTAGTCAGTTGATAATAAAATAAATAAAATTGGCAATAACTGTACTATCATGCATATGTACTCAAAATAATTAATTATATGCACCTTGACATAGCATTTTGGGTTTGCGGGAGTCCGAACAAAGCCTTCAAAAACATTAAATGTTTTGCAACTGCACTGTCCACCTGTACGAAAACAAAGAAAGAATATTACGATACACATCACCATAGCTTGTTCATATATATATATATGGTACGCAATACACCTTAAGTACTCCGTTCATGCAATGCGTTCGTGTACAAGAGCCTTGGTTGCGTGACCGTGTTCTCAATCGGTTCCTCTGTTGCCGGTTTGGACGTAAAAAACACAAAAGGATGCTTGGGTGTAGTTGATACGGTTGGTAGAGCTGGCAATGGTGCATTTTTCTTTGTTGTTGTTTGGACTGAAGCACGTGTAGGAGCAACATAAACCGGTGGCCAGATCTTTTTCGTTGCAGCAACTGGAAGTGTTGTAGTGGCTTCAGTTGTAGTAGTAGTAGTTCTGGTTTGAACAGATTACTTGAATTGTCATTTGAGAAGAGTATTATTGAACTTTCCTTCCGGTTATGATTTGTTTTTTGTGACTCTGTGACGTTGGTCCACTTTAAAACTGGTTGTGCCACACTCACAGTTGGTTTCGGCTCTGTCAATGGTTTAGTAATATTTAACTGTGTGGGAATTTCCGTTGTTACTGCTAGTGTAGTATCAGCGAATATTTCCATTGTTGTAGTTTTTTCAGTTTCAGGTATCGGAGCAACAGTTGTACTTGTCGTGGTAGTAGTCGTAGTAGTGGTGGTGGTGGTAACAGTGGTTTTTTGGGCAGACAATTGTTGTGCTTTTGCTGCAATTATATATTCATGACTTGTAAATAATGTCTAAAGTAGTTGTTTTAATAATTAGTACTTACCAATGCGTTCAACAGTTGAACATTGGGACTGCTTATATGCCACTACTTTACTTCCGGTATGAGATTCTTGAATATTGAGACAACGTCCTTCACCGGATTTAAAAATAAATTTGTTTCTGTCGAGGATGCATTTTTTGCACCTTTGAACAATGTCAAATGACATTGTGTGGCAAAAGAAGAAAATTAAAAGTAAATGAAATGCTTTCATTTTGAAATAGTAAAAGAATCTGGAAATTATATTTAATTAAATTCGCATGTCAAGAATGCTTTCTGAAGCAGTTCTATCTGGATTATAGTTGCAGATGCAATTTTAAGGTGTGCCATTAACACAATGCACAATGGGGACAAATATGTTTAATACAACAGGGATACAATATTAAGCAAGGTATCCGAGAAAATCCAATGTGCATCTATAAAATCCCGGGCATACCCATCTAGGATGTGCAAGAGAGCATAGGTATATATATTTTTACCAAATATAGAAACAAGGGAATCAAGTATGTGTAATTTCTTGTTAGAGTATAAAATAAAATAATGCATAGGATGATTTTCATGTTTGCATTGGAGCTTAATTGCATGCGAATATTGCATCGTTTCAAGTTTACTGTATGATAAGCGTACACGAGAAATGGTCATGACTTTACCAAACGCGTACCAAAACTGAGCTGACTTTATGAAACGCGAACTAGCAAAATGAATGAAATGATCATAACTTTACCAAACGCGTACCAAAACTGAGTTGACTTTATGAAACGCGTACCGACAAATGATTTGATGTTAAATTTCGTGGAATCTCGTATGAAAGTAATTGCAGATAAATAAATAAAAGCAGTTATAGCTTTTCAAATTTGTTTAAAGTATTATTTCAAAAAATATTTAAAACGTTTATTATAATTTTTTAAACACAATTTACATTTAGTTGTATATTTTTGGCCTAGACAATATTGGTTGCATTCTTTTGTTTTGTCTCCCTTGATTTCTCCGTGGAGTTTTTAAATCGGTAATTGGAATGGTCGGTTGCATTTTCACTCGCGCTTTACAAATAGTGCACTTATTTGAATGCTTACTGAAGAATATGAGAGACCGAGTGATAAGTGACGGTGGTGGAACACGAGGATTCTTTGCTTTTAGCATACGATAAGTAGAGAGAGAGATTTATTGAAGGTGACAGTAGGACAGACAAAGTTAGACTCATACTGAGCTTGGACGGGCTCAGGGTATAAATACATGAGGTGAGTACAGAGCATTGTACTCACACAAGGACAAGGTGATAATGATTGACATGAGACAGAGACAGACTGACTGGAGACAAGAGACAGACACGACTTTACATAATTAGTAGAATGTGCATATTACAACACTTACTAAAGTTAGTGCTTGATATATGTCGACCACAGAGCACGTTAACGGATTTAGAGGTACACCCTTTTTTATTCTTGTGCGCCTCAAGATGATTAGGATATAAAAACTGGTCACAATTCACATTTCCACACGGGAGCTTTAGCGCATGAGACTTCTTGTTTGAATCCAAGCTTGTGCGATTACCATACACATAGGAACATTTGTCACACTAGTTTGACCCGGCTGATTGTCAGGTTCTTCCTTGATTTTCCAATTTCCTTCTAATAATATTCCTAGAGTGTTCATCCTGCAGTGTATGCATTTCAAACATGTTAAGATACCACCTCGTTCGGAAGCCATGGACTGCACATTTGACATTGTTTCCATACTTCCAGTTCCAGCACTTTTTAACTTGGTCAAATGTCACAAATTGTTCGTACCAGCAGAATATGTAATGCCCGGTCTTGCTGCGCATCTATTTCAGGTCCACCCTTTGGGCAATTTCGGTTAACAACGATTGAAATGTCTTTAGAATATTCACGGCAGATGAAACACCTATAACACTTCCAAAGATTGCCTTCACGAAGCTTGGCAAACCTGAAATAAGAATAAATAAACAGAACTTACCCACGATTCCTTATTTCCTGGACGTTTCCAAACTCGGGAATGTCAATATTGTTAACACTGGCTGGCTGAACTGCCTGATTGTCGCTGTCAGTATTATCGGGCTCGGTATCACCGTCATATAGGGATACATCTCCTAAGACAATTGCTTTGTTTTGAATTTGTTCCATGATTAGAAATGTTAAAAAAGTAAAAAAGCAAAACACGAAAGAGAAAAAATGAGACGATCGTTGCGAGAAGATGATCTTTCCGAGATGATCATGATCATAAAGTTTTACGGGGAAAGTATTTGCTCATTTTGTCACAGAGTTATTAATTTTTATAGATATGCAACGTCGATGAAACTGTTGCAGATTGAAATTTTTAATATGAATTTAGTAGTGCACACATGTAATACCATGCACATAATATGCTATTGTGCAATGACATACACAATGCATCATAGTATTTTTTATCGACGCATTTAATTATTGTTTTAACAAGAAAATATACGACTGGCTTTCACATCTATGTTTTTTAATATATCTATTGGTATCTAGAATACATTGAGTAGATACTCTTCAGCAGATGAAGTGGACAAATACAGATTTTTTGTTTTTATTTTTGTGCGACTAACTGTACTTGAAATGTACATAGCTACACTACAAGACCACCGCCGCCTGAACCATCAGCTGCTAATGCATTATGCATCAAGCAAGCTCTTTAGGTCAGTGTGTGGACGAGTGGAGTGCAGTGTATAATAATATATTTGCGTGCAAATGTGCATCACCACAATTATCATTGTGGTCCAATGTACTCATCATTATCAGCATCTTCATCATAATACCCAGTTGGACCAACATCATCATCATAATACGCGGTTGCAACAAAGTGCACCCTGTATTGACACGAGGTTAGACCACCACGATATAGATACATATAAGTACTACTGTGCACTGTATTTTTGTTGATTTCTTGCAGAGCTTTAATCATCCGCATCACAGCTGTCTCATATTATTTGAGAGTTTCCGGGCGTCCCTTCCGGCGTCGCGTCATTATCAACCAGGTGGAGAAAAGTTCTGCTCGGAGGAGTTTATTGCGAAATTAGAAAGTGCGTCCTCAAAATATCAAGTGGGCAAGACGTTAGTAATTAATTAATACAGGATTGTCTTCCTTTGCACATTATTCAATATTATTAAATATTATAGATGTTGGTGCTCAAAACTTACTTCAAACTAAACATTTTTTACTACTTCATGGACACACACCTACCACCACTACTGACAAAGATGAGAAGTGTCTAGAGGAATTTAGGCTGTAGATTATATATTTCTATCAATTTTTTGTTTATATTTGTTTTTTAGAATGGAGTCTAATCTGATGGAGGAAGGGGATGCAAAATTTTGGAAAACGACAGCTTGTCGAATTATTCTCGCAGCGCTTGGCATTATAACAACACTGGTCTTTGCTATAATTATTACATTTTGGGAAATACGGCTCTATGAAAGGGCCCTCCGAGACGTGGAGGTAATGGCGCGCACGATGAATGGGCGTGGTCGCGGTGGTGGTGGTCACCCTAATGGTCAAGAAGCCGGGGTTGCTGAAGAACACGGACAAGTGCCATTAGTTCCAGATGAGTAGTACGACGGGAAATTATAATGCTTTTACAGAATTCACATTTTGATGTTATTGAGTTATTCCAATTGCAAAATATTTTATATATATGTATTCTATAAATATTGTCTGCGTATTCCAAAGTATATTACTTTTGATTAAATACTAATCCAAATTGCGCTGCAAACCTCCAAAATCCATTTATATTAATACTAGAGCTTTCTGGTTCCTACTATAAACGTCGTCCATTTTTAATATTATGAAGGCAGTATAAAACAAAATGCTCGCGATTTTATGGCAGAATTAAAAATCATGAAATACGACGACATTGTTATTGTATATAATAATAGTGTAGTGCTGTTTTTAAAATCAATATTAATGCAGACTACTCAATCCCATTAAAAATATATGTTTGCCTTTCTTCACTAGATTTGTGGTTATGCAATATGATGGTAATTTTAATGTCTGGCTTTTTGAGTATTTGACGGGCAAAGTGGCATGGCCATTATTAGCTCGCTGCGTACTA
>JAANSN010006100.1:0-11155 GCA_036850665.1 Dicranocentrus wangi
CGAAATCAAAATAATCGCGTATGCACCTGACAATATGTGCTTTAGAAAGAAAATTTCGAAAATCATCATAAGTTAGGAGATAATGACAAAAAACTTATTTCATATTGAAATAGTAATCCACCTGGAGCTAATGAGGTACCATTCAAAAGAGCTCAAAAAGATAGCATTTTGATCTGGATTCAGATTTGGAATACGAAGTCATAGTTCAGAAATATTTGACCCGGTATGGTACTTCGATATAAGGATAGCGGTTTAGGCATTCATGATATAGTAGCATAGCGATAGCGATATGATACTAATTAACATTAACTAATCAGAAAATTTTCAAGTGGTAATGGCGTATCACTGGAAAGCTACTGAAAGTTATACACCAAACATTTCATAAAACTTAGTGTAATTATCTTCGATATACTCTATTTTCCTGGATTGACCTTTGACCTGATACCTGGGACAAGTTGTTCAATTTTCCCCACTAGGTATATCCAATCATCCAATCCAGGGAGGCGATTCAAGTGTGGTCTGAGCGAAGGATCACCTCGAGCTGAATTAGAGCCATTCAGGTGCAAGTACTAATCCTAATCTCATCTAAGCCCAATCCGTAATCCTAATCCGAGCGGCCCTAAGCCAGTTCCACTTGAATACCCCCCTCTTAATCGACCCTGCAATCCTTGTCGGCATTCAGGTGCAAATCCTAACCTCGTTTTAAAGCCAAAATTCTAATGTTGGTCCAGGGCAGTTTTAGGAAAGCTAATTCTCATTCTTGTGTGACATAAATATTCATATTTATACGTTAATTTGCTTTTAATTTAAGTTGCTTTATAATTGCATTTAACATTCCTTAATGAGGATAATTGAGTCATAGCCAAATGGCATTTCCTTGATGGCACTCTTAAGGGTCATTGATGATTCTCAATGACGCCCGACAGTGTTATTTAGGGTCGTTGATGGCGCGTAATTGTCTACTTCCATTCCATCTTGTATATTCAGATCTATTATATTAATACTAAAGATTTATTTGTGGTTTGCATTGAAAGGTTTTTTTCTATTTCTCATCGTCTAGCAACGTTTGAGTTATCATTCTACTCACAATTAACTGAGGAAGTGGCTGTCAGAGTTATTTCCATTTCCAATGATGTATTTTTAAATTAAGATTAAAGGACAAAAATGGCAAAGGCAGTAAGTGGTTTCCCAACCAACTTGGCCAACAGGTAATTTACTACGAGTCATATATCTTTCGAAAGCCCGGACCCTTCTTAATTTACCTAATTTCCTTGTCTTCTCTACTCAATTGAAGAGGAGGAAAATGTAATGTCCACAGTGGAGTCGGTCGCAAACTAGATTTTCCTGCCATTTAAAATGTACACGAGGACATCTCAATGCTAAAAGGTTTTCTTTCTCTCCAATATTATTAACTGCCGTAGGCATTCATGCTTATAGGTAGTTTATGCTTTCAACATGTTTGTCTGTCTGTGTCGTAATTCAAAAACCTTCAAATTTTCAAATTCTGATTTCACCAATCGACAGTACAGGAATAGAGTCAGGATAAGTTCGTTACTCAGCCATTTTCATTGACGACAACCGTTAAAAACCGTTACTACTAAATTTTTTTCTTATAGCAACATATATCATGTTATATATCATTCGACAGCTATGTGAACACTGATAAACATGCTGAACCTGAAACATTTTGAAATACTATGTAACCGTTTTAAAGGTATGACGATTTCAAATGTTCAAATCCTTGATACAGATCAAGTGGGGTATCACTCGACAGGTATTTGAACACTGATTAACATGGTGGCAACATTTTGAAATACAACGTAACTGTTTTAACAGTACGACGATTTCGAATTTTTAGATCGTTGATAAAGGTCAACAGCTTACGGAAGTNACCTGTCGGTCTTGTTTAATAAGTTTTTCGTTTCTTGATTAAGTTTTTTGGCATTTCATTTCACACTCTCCTATTCAATCAAGTACCACTCGGCCGTGAAATTAGTTGCAGTCACGTTCGTTGGCAGTTAAGCATTCTCGGGAGTTAGTGCACTCCCCAAAAGTTTAGCTGATGTTTCCAGGAGGCTTTCAGGCGCCACTTCGCATTTCGCTAATGGTTCCAATTTCATTCGGAAAGTTCTGGCCGATCCAAAGTACGAACCTCTAAGACAATACTTCTGAGGTCAACGGGGATTTTCAAACACATGTCCATCTCGAACATTTGAAAAAGCCTCTCTGTCCTCAACACTAATAACATGTATACACATCCCAAGTTCTGAATTCGTGTGCTCATACGAAATGTGAAGAAAAAAAGAATGTTAACATATGCACGCTTCTCATATATTTATTAACTTGCGATCAAAGAGCAAGTTATTAGTTTTGTCAGAGGCGTCCAGCCGTCCGTCCGTTCGTCTGTCACTGCTATACCAGCCAATCGAAAAATTCATCAGAAGTCTCTCTTTCAAAATTTAAAAATTACATCTAAAGCAACGTTAAAAATTTTAAAATATGGCGCGCGCGCGCAACTAGAGGTACTTTAACGCAGTTCAAACAATTCAGAATAACTCAGAAACTACTAAGGTTGTTGACATTATGTTTCCAGCAATGAATACACAATATAAGACCAAAATTACTCAATTCTGCGTTAAATTTCGTCGCAAGTTCTCTATACCCTGCATATTTGTCAGGTTTATTGTATTATTGCATTACAATCATGTATTTTTGAAGTACTACTGCTTTAGACTACTGCGTTGATAGGGAGTGTTTTACGGATTGACTGGGAGTTCTTTATAGACTGATTGGGGGCGTTGTACTGTTTTAGGAGTACTAATTGATTGGTTCTACGCTTTTCAAGCTTGGTGGACTTGCTTTCACCATATTTTATAATGTGACTAGTTGCAACCTGGCAGCAGGACAGGAGGTTCCAAAAATTTCATGATGTATACCTACATATACGTACAATACATCAACAGTACAGCATACGCATCAGTTGCTTTTATTACATAAAGTTTTATGATTTCGTTCAAGCTTATTAATACACTTGGAACTCTTGGAAGATTCTTTGGTACCTACTATCTTCTCTGCAAGCGTTTACATAACAAAAAGAGGCATACCCTAGAATTTCTGAGTGTTGGGTTCTTTCATGAGCTAGTTTGTTCGCCGTAAAAGGAGAAGCACGAGAGGGAAAAAGTTTGTGGAGAAAAGAAGGATGAGTAACGAGAGAAGAGTGTGTGAGAAAATCGATTTTTCGTTTGGTGGAGGATGTACGTTTATTAGCTGGCTACGAAGCAATTAGCTCCGATCCTATTAGCTCCGTGCAAAGCAATGACGAGCTTATGATTTTGCCATGCCAGTCCGCCTGTCTGTCACGCTTTTGTTTTGCGGCCATATTAGCTCGCTGCGAAGTTATTTTAAATTTTAAGCCATTTTCTCTTGTGAGTTAGATCATTTTTGACACGTAAAAATGCCAAAGGCTGTGTTGGTGGTAACATTGGTCTAGGCCCGCAGGTAGACCCTCATGAGTCATATATCATTCGAAAGGTTATCACATGTACACACCGACGACATCTATAGTAAGTGATTTCATTTACTAATTTTCAGGTTAAATTTTGCGTTGTCAAAACTCGACACTTTGCAATGGTTAACTAAAAATTAACTGAAATCTTTTGTTTCTCAGTACGTTGCTAATATTTCCGATTTTTGCATAATTATCAGGTCGGTACAGATAGAACAGCAAATCACTAAATTACGAAATAAAATAAATCGATTTCTTTGTAACTTTTACTTACCACCAATCTATAAAAATGCGAAAAATAACATGAATCGAAAGAAAAAAGTTAATATAAAGATAAATATTTATGACCTGCATTCGAAAGTACATCTGCTAACCATTTTTGAACGCAGACAAATCTCTATAGTTTGTTTTAAAGTCTGAATCGAAATCATTTCTGAAAGACTGGTATACTCTCAGAAATAAAGATATTGAAGAGGAATCGTATTTACCACAATTGTCGCTCCTAAAGTTGGCTCCGATATAGCCAAACAATCTGTAATATGGCATACCATTCATGTCTAGAATGATTTTATTTAAAAATATCGACCTAAGAAAAAAAGGAACTTACTATAGCAATTTGAGTTCTGTATATTATTCAAGAGGAAATGTCATTTTATTAGCTAAATACAACATACATTTTCATAAATAATATGGATACGACTACGTACTCTTGAAGCACTTTTGTCACTTGGATCAACCTTTGTTAACTTAACTTACTAACTGTTAACTTAAGTAATTTTTAAATATATTGTTACATTGTTATGGCAGGGAGACTACTTACATTTGTAAATGGAGCTTCTTAACACGTTAATAAAGACGAATTGAATTGAATTTATTTTGGGAGATAGGAACGAAAGAAGTAGCCCTTACTAAGCATGTTAAAGTATTAATTTTAGTAACATTGGTCTGGGCCCATAGGTTAGCTCTAATAAGTCATTAACATTCGAAAGCTAATGATATGTAGACAAACAGGAATATACGAATAAGCTCCGAATACTGACTTGGTTGGGGTGTTCTGCAGAGTTGTTTGGGGTGTTCTACAGGGTTGATTGAAGTGTACTAAAGGTTTGTTGTGAGTGTTTTAATACTTTGACTCGGGTGTTCTACGGGTACTACTGTCCAATTGGTCTTCGTTCCGCAAGATTGGTTGCTGTTCGGCTGCGCTCTTGTTAAGGAATATTTGCTTGGTTAAGATCATAAGCTCGAATAATTATGATTGGACAGCGAGCTAGGTTATTCCGCATGAAAAACTTACTATTTAAAGTAAATTTATTTAATCTAAATCAGAACCGCTTAAATGCTTACTTACCTTGTTATGATAGTTTGGAGTTTTTGTATTACTTTTGTTCATTTTGTCTCCATATTCAAAAATAGCAAGTTGTCTTCATATCCTTACTGAATCATAAGATTCATATTAGACAATCAGAAAATTCTCATATTCCAAAGAACATTTTTCGCTGCCCAGCTATTATACTCAAATTGTGCCGACTACGTTGCACAGAAATTGGTGATGCCTGAAAATATTCCGTCTGGAGGGCATACCTAACATATGCGGAATAATAATTCTTCGAAACATTTTTTGTGGCTGGCGGGAACTGGGACCCCGCGTTCTAGACTGTAGCAAGGTGTTTCTTCTTGTAGCGTTACGCGAAGAAACTAGGTTACTTTCGAAACATGCCAGTTCTTCAGTTTTTAAATTATTCGTCGTAAACCACATCACTTCGTGGTTGAAGTTAAATGCTCAGTTATGTTGCACGGTTGTAGGGGAAACGCCTACCAATGCAAAAAAACCCACCAGTACCTAAAAAGCAGTCAATAAGGAGATGAGGAGCCTATTTTAGTCAGTATGCAGTGGGGAGAATATTGTGCAGAATATTTTTGTTGAGTCAATTATTTATAACCTAAGCCAATGAAATTGTCTATAGCCAGTTCGAAGTGAAACCAAACCATGATTTAAAGTTTCACAACTTAACATGTTCTGTACTTTGAATGACTGAAATAAATTTGAAAGCAATTGTTTAATCTGCTAAACAATACAATGTGTGTTTACACGTTGAGATTCAAAATCTCACTATACTCGCGCATGCTTGTATAAGCAAATTAGGTTTGACCACCCGGGATATAGGATTTCTACTACAGGAAGTGATGACGAACTGACGAAAAATAACTGGGTACCAAAATCTGGTATCTAGAAAAAAGTTGTTGATTTCCCAAAATACGCAGTCTCCGCGTCAGATATCTACAGCTTAAATATTGCCATGGCAGTCGAATCTCATTGCTGGGACCGAGCCAGTAAAAAAAATCAGGAAGTTAAACGATACTTATTTTTACTACGCTTCTTTCACCCTTCTCTGCTCCACGGAAGAAAATCGGGAGTGTGTGGAGTAGAAAAGAAAAAGATGATGTTGGCCACTAGGGCACAACAGTATGAACAGTCGAGGAACGAAGGAAAAACTGCCGTTTCCATGCTTCGCTAGGCCTTTATAAACTTGTTATAATTTTACATCTTATATGCGCAATGAGACATGAGCTTTAGAAACATGCAGTTCATGATGCAGCTTGAGTGTTACCAGAGATATACAGGGCCTTTTTTAATGTCCGCACATATATGAGAAATTACATGGGAAACACTATGGAAAAAAATCGTTGTCATTGCACCGTTCAAGCCAAGTGATTTTTTTACCATGGTGTTTCCCACGTAATTTCTCATATATGTGCGGACATTAAAAAAGGCCCTGTATATCCGAGACGGAATCTGTTAAAAAAATGAAAAAATGTTGTTGATGGGCTTCTTCACAAATACAACTAATGAAGAAAATGACAGTGGCAGAACTGATGCATAATCTGTGAATATCACCGGGATATATCTTCATCTGACTTGATTTGTTTCTGCCTTGCTTTTTACTTTAGAGACCTAGACGTGCACACGGAGAAGGGATGCGCTCCAAAATTTATAGAGTAAAACGAAGTCGTTTGGGTATATAGAATCTGCTCTTAGCCATCTGTGTAGGGCGGCCCAGAATAAGTTTCCCTCTTTCAGATTAGCATTAGATGTTTAGGAAAACTGTGAGCTGTGGACCAAAAGGACCAAACGACACCGGTCAAAATCAGATGGTCTTGAGGAAGCGAATTTTTGAAGCGAGAAAAGCAAACCCCAGGACCAGATTGACTACCGAGGTATTGAAGGTGGGAGTGAGTGAATTTGGCGGAGACGAACCCAAGCTCACGAAAGCACCCACCCGGCAACAGCAGCTGCTGAGCTTTATCAGATTGGGCTAGGTCATTAAGGAAAATCCAAGTTTGCTCCTCCAACGTAGAATACTAGGTAAAATATGTTATGTAGGTATGCCAAAACATTCTTCTGTCAGATTCGTCCGTATAAAACCTCTTCTTCTGGACTACTGAACTAAATGACTTGCGCTTACTACGAGACGATAAGAAAAAGCTGAGTTTTCAGATGGGGCAATGCGTAGTGGAGAGAGGACTCGCTCAAACATCAGTCGTGGGTGCTACGTATATTTAAGTACTTTGTGGATTCAGAATCTCGTGAAAACGGTTAGGTATGTATCTACAAAAGGATATTATAGGGTAGAGACTGTTCCGTATTACATAATATACTATACACGCCTTAACATCAAATAACGCCAGTGTGCTCACTCCTGCCTGCTTACTCCGGTTTCTTGAGAGGAAAAGAGAAAGGCAGAGGAGAAAAGAGCGAGTTGATGGATGAGAAGTGTCATGGGCGACTTAAAGTTGTTGCTGTTAATGCCAACACATATTTCATTCTGCCCTAAATATTTGCTTCTCACACCATTACTAAATGTAATCAATCCTTTGTGTGCCCATGTGCGATGTGCCCAAAATCCACGCAGTGGTATAGCATGTGGTATCCATGTGGTACATCAAGTTATTCCTCCTTTATTCTTGAGTAATGCAGGCGTCCATTACCTAATGCTGTATTACTGCTTGCGGGGAAAATATATACTAGGGATCCCATTAGGTATTTATTGTACGACTGAAATGAAGTATCAGATGCTGGTTCCGTCTGGTTATAATAATGGGCTGGCATTTTGAGTAGAGCCTGCTTTCCAGGTTTACTGTGCTATTACTGTGCCAGAGGTGCCGGTGGCTCCCACCCAACTATATTTGTAAGTGTATAGACTGGCAGTAAAATAATTTATAGTAACAATGAATGACGAATGAATTTATAGTGTACGATTGGCAGGAGAAAATTCCTGCTTACATGCACGCAGGAATTAGCTGACAGTAGATAACTGAATTAGCATATCCATAATATGTAGTTAAATTAAATACATATATTAAAATCCTGACGGAAATTTTTATACATAGGATCTGGCTGAAACTCTGTATGTAGATGTATTTTGACCCGTAGATGCCGAATCCGTCGATTAAAGAAAGGGTACTCCCCTTCAGTTTTGAGATAATCGCAAAAAACTGAAATTATGCAAATGAGCTAATTTGCATATTTTCGAAATCTATTTAATGCAAATGAGTTAATTTGCATAATCTTAGATAATCTTGGAAAATTATTTAAGGTGGGGGTGGGGAATATTATCTATGGGAATACTAAATGAACTAGGGGTAGGGTATGTTAGCTAGGGTTGCACTATACGTAGTCAGCATAAGGCAATGAATGTATGGGTACACTACTTGGGGTGCCTGTCAACTATATTAAAGAGGTTACACAATCATATATATAAAAGGCAAAGTCCAATTACGTTATTGAAATTCCTGTTTTCAAGCGTCCGTTGAGCTAACACTCATCAAAAACAGGTCATCAGTTTCGTTTTTTGAAACCTGACTATTGCAAATGAACATATGTAGATTGCCCGTAAGGATTTATATTGTTGAACCGATACGTGGTTATCAAGAAAACTTGCTTTGAAAATGACCTGAAAATATTTTATTTTATATTTCGTAATAACGAGGTATGCTTTCAATGCGCGGAGTGGCATATATGGAGGTGGTGAACGAGCATTCAAACAATGTGTATCTAACTAAAACAGGAGGCTGTACCTAAATGCGTTATTATATATTTCAAGCAATAGTATGGCCATAGTCACATGCAAATCTGCCAATCCAGTCATAGTCTATTCATGACTATCACACGTATTCAAATATTACTGCAATGGCAGAGTGAGTCAGGGACAGGGACTCATAAAATCGAAATAGGACATGCTATGCACTTCAACGGAGAAATGCAAATGAAGATTATGCTTACAAAACCAGTGGTCAAATTTCATAATTCTTATAGGATGCTTTACAGGTTCAATAATTGTAATCAAACAGTGTTTGACGTGTCCACCTGCAGAATAATTATTCCTCATAAGCACATACAGTAAAGCATCCACATATTGTTTTCCTCAGTTTTGTGCATGTCTATCCGTACGTGAATACTGTAACTCCTAGACCATGTGACCGATTTGGCCCCAATTTGGTACAACGATTCCTTATGCCACGGGCAATTGACTGATTGAATGATTTGTAGCAAAATTCGGCAAACGTAAATGTGTCAAAAGTCAAGTCAAAATATTTTTTCAAATTGCATGGTATAGGAAGAGTGAAGTCTTTGAAAAGCAATTGGCGCGTTATGTAAAAATGCATAAAATTTTTAAGTTGAACTCTGGCCAAGTTAAAGTATTTTTCAAATAGCTAGGTACAGTAAATATGGTGTTAATTGAAAACTCATGTTGCAAGTAAGTAAATTGTTTTACTCATGTTTCCCCGTCTATCAGTATGTCTGTCAGTGACCCCACCAGCTCCTGGCTCCTACGCCAGTCACCCGTGCAATTTCGGCACAGATCGTTAGGTCATAAGCAATAACTGACGAATGATTTTGAGTGAAATGTGTCAAATGCAAGGAGGTCCAAGGTCAAGGCAAATTTTTTTTCAAACAGGCAGGTATAATGAATGGGGTGTCGTTCAAAAGCGGTTGGCAAGTTATGTACGAATGCATAGACAATTTTTAAAATAAACCGTCAAGTCAAATGTTAAGTTAAATATTTTTTTAAATAGCTAGGTACAGTAAGTGGGGTGTTCATTGGGATTCAAACAAAATTCTTATTTCAAAACAATTACGTCATTTTAGTAATTGTTCCATTTTTAAAAATTACGAACGAGATTCTCAGCGAACCTATCATGTTGTAGAGTGGGTACTGGTGTAAAGGATGGCGGCAGCTATGTTGCATTATTCTTTACGCTCTCATCCGATCTAATAATATCAGTAATCATACTACGTGAACGTATCCAAAAATCTTTCTTGTAGACACTGTATTTTTGCAATATAATACGCAGCGCGAGAAAAAACGTGGAAACTAGTTTGAACGGGTTCCCGGCGAGAGTACAAAATCCTCATGTATTCCACAAATCTTTCTCCTCTTTCACAAAATTGAAGAATCCCCAATCTCAAACAAGTGTAGAGTAAAAACGTTTCTCCAAAATATGCAGGTATACCAAAATACCAACAAGTCCATCAAGCTGGAATAACATAGCTCGCTGCCGAGTCTTAATGGATCAAGCTTGTGATCTCACCAAACAAACCATAACACCAACCAATCTGGCAGAATAACCCCAATCTTCGCCAAACTGACTATCCTAAAACAGTAGAACACCTGCCATCCACTCCATCTGTAGACCCCTAAAATACCTAATCTAATCCCCTGTAGAAGGCTCCCAATAATCGTGTAGAATACCCTGAAGCAACCTGTAAAACACTCCCAATCAACCTGTAAAACACTCCCAATCAACCTGTAAAACACTCCCAATCAACCGGTAAAGCACTCCCAATCAACCGGTAAAGCACTCCCAATCAACCTGTAAAACACTCCCAATCAACCTGTAAAACACCCCCTTTCAAACCAGTAGAACACCCCAACTAAATCAGTTCTCATAGGGGAAAATGTCCTGAAATTGAACCTGCCCATACTGGGCCAAGGACTGACCCTAGAACGATTGCATACTGTCACCACCCATCCCTGCAGGGTACCCAATCATCCCTATCAGACTCACCAATCATCCACGCGAAACACCCTCACTCTATCGACTTTGCCAACCAACCCAAACCAAAATGTCCGATAACATGATAATTAAAGTGTTTTAAAACAATAAGCGTTACAGACGGACGGACATGACAAGATCATAAGCTCGTCTTTGCTTCGCAGCGAGCTAATAATGTCTTGCCGATATTGATATGTAAGACAAAACGGTAATTTGGAAATTAATCACGGAGGAGAGAGAACAATTATACAGGATGCTAGTGTTAGGTGGCTAAAACACGTTCGCTGCAAAGCTTATGATCAAAGCTTAGCTTCGCCAGTCTGTCCGTCACGCATATTTTTTTAAAACAATTTAATTATTTTGATGTGGAAAGTCGATAGGATCAGCCTTTGGCCCAGTATGGCCAGTTGGAATTTTAGAATATTTTCCCCCGTGACTTAGAACACTTTTGACACGTAAAAATGTCCGATTCGGGGGAGGTTGTGGGAACAATACAAGGAGTTCATCCGTTTAGCTAGGAGGTTCTGGTGATTGGAAATGGATAGGTCTAGTTGTGGAGTGTCTAAAACCGTTGAAACTTTTTGGCGGAAATGC
>JAANSN010006101.1:0-11155 GCA_036850665.1 Dicranocentrus wangi
GGCGGTAATGCACGAATTATAAACACAGGCATTCTTATTTCCCAGTTGTTTTTCTTCGTCCGTTCGAAAATGAAATAAAATATTGAGTAATATTTATGATATTATTCTCCTCAATACAGAATACTTGTGTATGGCATTTCCTCTGTTAATCTATATCAATGTTATGGAATGGAATTACAAATAATTGAGATCACTTTTAGTACCTATGGACTACATCATTAAAGTCTAGGTAAATAAAGCGCAGCGTCACTTTTCCTGGGAATATATTTTTCAAATTTTGGTATTTTTTTGTTTGCAGCCAGCCAAATTGATGAATAATGAGTATTTCAAAATGCTGCACCCTGCCTGGAAGTGATGTGTGAATGGTGTGGTGAATGAGAAGGTAGTGGCAGGATTCTGTATAGTCGACGAGGCTTTTTAGCAATGCATTGAGTGAGGCGAAGTATACAAAAGAAAATACAATGTGTTGCATGAGAAATACGGACAAACGGATTCTTGCTACAAAATTGTGTGGAAATTCTTAACCAGAGTAGATATTCTAGCCTTAAATACATTGCGTGAATACAAGAAAATGCTTGCAGCAAGCCCCTCCGGATTCCTATTATTCTTCACATATGCTACCTTTCCTTACCACATGGTAAAGTGTAATCTCAAATTTAAACGCAGCAGAACGCAAAAGTGGCAAATCATTTACAATTTTCTCTGTAGCACGACGGTGGAGTATTGAAGTCACCTCATTGAATGCCTTCGCTTAATCCCTCCCTGTCGTGCCTAAATGTTTCAAGCGGGAGGCTCCGCTCGTCTTGTTTAGAAAAGGCGAGTCCCTAACTTAATCCTTTTCTAACATTGCTACTTGTGTAGTCGGAGACCCTCTACATATCTCATATTTGGTGACTAAATGAACATACGAAATATGCAGCACGACTGTTTTTTCTTTTGGCCAGGAGTCGCTCTTGACTAGCGACAAAAAACTAAAAGGTAAGAAGCTCCGTGTTGGGTTTTAACTTATAATTTAGTATTCTCCAAGAAACAAATAACAAACAAATACCAAAGAGTCATTTTGTTCCAAAAGGATATTTTCCATTTCCATTCTCCAATAATAAATATCAAATTTAAAAATAAGGATTGAGTAAACAGTCAAAAGTAAAGAAAAGTAAAAAGTGCCTACGATCCTTATATTTTGTTTGCTTGTTGCTAAAGCTAAAACATGTTCAAAGTAGGTGTTCGTTTGAAAAACCTACAACCTCTCTCAAAAATAGTTCCCACAAGGCAATTCAGCGAATATCCGACAACTAGAAAGAAGTGAGGCAAACTAACGCCATTCCGTGGAAATGGATGCGCCTGGAAGCGCTGCGGAAAGTACTCAGCAAGAAGAGTGATGTGTGGGGGTTATAGGGATGGTTCTCTGGGAAATATATCCCCTAGGTTGTTCTGCCTGCATCTCCAAGTACACACGTTTTATTCTGGTTATGATACGTAAAACTTTAGCAGTAATTATTTTCTAAATTTGATGCCGCAGGGGATTCGCCCTGCTGAAGTAGAAGCTGGTCCAAAGATTATATTTCCCTGATGGAGAGCGTAAGGGTGCGGTTGAAGCAACCCAAGTGGAGCGACAGTGTCTTGTAGTTCCCACCATCGACCGCTTTGCTTTTCCAACTGATTTTGAATCTTGTTAGAAATTATATATGAGTCAAACCCTCGTTTGGTGTATTAAAGCTCATGATTTACCAAAGGATGGACTCCACCCGGTGGAGCCTAGTCTGAACTCAAAAGACGGCAATAATAATAATAACAAGCATGTGAGTAGAAACTGGTAGATGCGTAGCTGAAATGGAAGTTAAATGCCGACGCAAACTATGTAAACAAATTTTTAATTGCTGTTGCAGGCTACAATATATATACGTACATGACATGCTACAAATATTTCGCAAAAGTAGTTCCAATAACTCTCTATATTAACAGGATAAAATAATTTCAGCCAGATTATTGTTGATCTGCAAAACAAATATTCTACTTTGTAGCGGTAAACACTAGTCATCGGACGACAGTCACAACCTCTCGATTGAAGGATAGTTTGCAGTTTGAATGCTCAGACGTGCGTACTTGGAAACTACAATTGATTTTTTAAAACAGGAAATCATTGATTTTCAATTCTATCAAATCGGTTAAAAGATTAGAGAATAACGTTGTGAGTAATCGTAGAATTTATTAGTCTCCATGCAGCCATATTATTATATACAAACAACAAATACAAAGAAAAACAAAGTTTATTTTGTTCCATTTACTAAATCTTCAGCATAAAATATGAGATTACAGAGCTAAGTGTGTAGTTAAAGAAAAAATTAAGCAAAACAAGTACCTAACATTCCTAATCTTCTGCAAACTTGTTAGCAGAATACATGCGAAACAGCTAAAACTTCTTTCTGACTCAGAACGTCGTTTGTATTGTGCTTGTAAGATAAACATACATTCCACAATGTAATAAAAAATTATTCTAAAGTATAGACACAAATTTATACACGAAATTATGAAATATTTTTAGGGCTAGAATTTTTGCGCCAAAACGCACACCTAAAAACCCAAAAAGAATTATTTCATAAACGCACACCCGCTCCCCAGTATAAAGTGAAGTTAAGGATTTGAAACTAATAACGCACTCCACGGCTTCCAATCGAATTTTTTAATTTACCATTTTTGTGGGGTTTCGCGGATTCTCCGGGCTTTGACAGAAAAAACTTTACCAATTTGTGAAACTGTTGCACGTTTATAGATTTTTTGCGGCTTGAGACCAATAATCACGCTTTTGCCTAATACACCAGGCACCAACAAATATCACGGTTTTGAATGAGCCGTGTGTGCTTCGTCAGACCTTTGAAAGATTGTAGTTGCTGACAAACCTAAATTGCCACTGGACCTCCCTGGACTTCGACTGTCGTCGTGAGCAGTTTTCAAGTGTAAAGCTAAACCACGGTTTCTTGTAAAAGATTTCCCGCAAACTAAGCAGCTATGCGGCTTTTCGCCACTGTGTACTCTCATGTGCCTGGACAAATCTCCTTTCTGATTGAATGATTTTCCACACATATCACATGAAAATGGCTTCTCACCAGTGTGAGTTCTTTCGTGAACATTTAAATCTCCTTTCCTGAAGAAGTTCTTATTGCACGTTTTACAAGTGTGATTGCGGATCTGCTGATGAACTCTTTTCACATGATTTCTTAAAATAATTGATCTGGCGTAGTGCTTTCCGCAAATCTCACACTTTTTGCCGTTTCTAGTGGTGTGAGTCAACATGTGCTGATTTAGATTGCTCTTCAGTGTAAAAGCGTATTTACAAACGGAACATTTGTAGGGTTTCTCGCGGGTGTGAGTTCTCAAGTGGGAATTGAGATATCTTTTTGATGTAAATGATTTTGTGCAGATTTCACATTGGAACTGCTCCGCACTTCTGTGAGTTACTTTGTGTATTCTCAAATAGGTACGGTCGTAATATATTTTTCCACACGTTTCACACGGATATTCAGTAGATCTCTCGTGTATCTGGTTTATATGGACTGACACACTTTTAGCATTTTTGAATGATTTACCACAATAATTGCAGGAATAAAGCGGGTATTCTCGGGTGTGAATTTGGGCGTGAGTTGATTTATGTTGTTTTGTGACAAATTCCTTTGAGCAGAAACTGCAAAAGTTGGGTTTTTCGCAAATGTGTCGCAGTATGTGTCGGTTTAGGTCGTTTCGGCGGTCAAATTTTCTGTCACAAAACAAGCAGGTCGGTGACATGATTGCCTTCACTGTCTTCCGCTATATTATTACAAAGGCTGAAAAGAAGTCAGAATACAATCCAGCTCATGTCCTGTTGTCGTTATTATTATTCGGTATCCTACAAATAAATTTATATAATAAAATGGAAACACTCCCAAAATATTTTGCGAATTTGTTATTTGTACTTTTGAAAATTCAAAAATGTGTAATCGATGGTTGGCAATCATGACTCAAGTAAAACCTACCTAAGACGTTTCTCCTGACAGATATCTGCCATAAATGAATCACAGTCACGCGCAATGTGAACTGAATATTCACCAACTGTGCCGTAATGCATGAGCCATGAACCCGGGCATCCTTGCTTTTCAGTTGTATCTTCTTGGTTCGTTTTTGAAATTAAAATAAAAGCATGGCGTTTCCCCTACGTTAATCCAAATCGATGGAACGAATATAAAAAATGATAATATCACTTTTATACCTAGGAACTCAACCTTTACGGTTTTGCAAAAACAAACACAACATCGGTCCTCTGGAAATATAGTTCTGTGATTTAAACCATTTTTTTGTTTGCGGACAAATTGAAGAATAGTAAGCACTGCAAAATGCTACTGGACGGGAGTGATATGTCGATGGATTGGTGAATGGCAGGTGAATGGTAGTGGCATGATTCAAGATCGTTTGCTAAGGTGTGTATCAATATACTGAATTAGGTGAAATACACAGAAGGGATAGTGGTTGCATGAAAAACACTGGCAGAGAGAACGATACCTGGATTCTTGTTAGGGATCTAAATCCCTAAAAGAACATGCGGTCGAGCCTAGTTTCTAAGCTTAAACATTAAGGGAATGAATCCAATGAAATGTTTGGTTTGCAGTAAGCCATGGGGTTGGGATTAGTCTTCATAATACAACAAACATGTTGTGTATGTGCTTCTTTTGCCTTGCAAAATGTACAAGTATGCCATAATATGTGGAGCAGACTGTCCCCTACAACAAAGGTACACAAGTCACTAAACACTTTGACTTTTGTCGCATGATGAATGATGATGTATTGACCACTGATTTTTGAATGCTTTGCTTTTAAGCTGTCCGTGTGGTGCTTGGGGCTTATGCTTTAGGAGGAAAGCTCCGCTCGTCTTGTTTTTAAAAAAAGGTGAGTACCTTACTTAATCCTTTTCTAACATTTACTTATGTATTCGGAGAGCCTCTCTACTAACCCTGTATATTAGTGACTGAATGAGTTTACGAAATACACAGAACGACTCCTTTTCCTTTTGGCCACAGGAGTCACTATTTATAGGATTAACCAGCTACAAAGAAACTAAAAAAGTATGAAGCTAAACGTTGCGTTTTAACATAGAATTTTTTATTTTCCAAGAGACAAATAACAAACAAATAACAATGCGTCATTTTGGTCAAAGGATATTTTCCATGTCCATTAAAGCAAAACGTGCCTAACATCCTTATATTATCTCGCTTGCTTGTTAGCAAAATATGGAAGAGGTCTTCAGTTCACTCACAATCATGAAAGCTAACACATTTTCAAAATATGTGTCCGTTTGAAAAATCTACAACCCCTCTCAGAGCCACTTCCCGCAAGGCAACTCAGCAAATATCAGACAACTAGAATGGGTCTGGGAACAATCTGAAATTACTGCTAGGACTCTTTTTGACTTTTGATCGAAATGTTGAAATGCAAATGCGTTGGGGAATTTACTACCGCAAATACCACCCTCCGCCCGACTTCATAAAGCTACTTTACTGGAGTCAACATGGGTAGATTATAATAAGCTAGCTTGTATTTGTTTAACATTTTTGGGTTCAAAAAATATAAAAGATAAAAAATATCATTCCTTTTAACCTGGCTGGATTTTATTCACATTCATTAAGTTGCTTATAATACAAAGGTTTACCATGGAGATATGGCCACTAGACCTAGATACAGTTTTAGCGTACAATAAAACCGTAACCCGTAACCCAATTTATTTACTTATTTATTTATTTATTTTATGAATCAAACAAGTCACTATAATACATCATATCATAATGTGAGGTAGCTTCCCAAACCATGGGTACCAATTTCGGGTTGTCCCGTAGCCTCGACCTCAATCTTTCCTATGAATTAAAGCAAACTAACCCCACTCCGTGGAAATAAATGAGCTCGGAAGCGCGGCGGAAGGTGCTAAGCGAGAAGAGCGATGTCAGGGGTTTGGGGTGGTTCCCTGGGAAATATATATTTCCTTAGGCTGGTCTTGGTCCGCCTGCATCTCCAAGCCCTAAAAGTTTTATTATGCTGGTTATACTACACAAACGCTTTAATAATTATTTTTAAACTTGATGCCGGAGGTAGTGGAGTCGCCCTACCGAGGTAGAAGCTGGTCCAATGCTTGGATTTTGCTGTTAGAAAGCGGAAGGATGATTGACAGGGAAGCAACCAAAGTGGGGAAACAGTGTCCTGTAGTAATTCCCTCCATCGACCGCTTTGCTTTTTCCAACTGATTTTGAACATTCTTAGAAATTATATATATATATGAGCTAGAACCTCTATTTAGTGTATTAAAACTCATGATTTACCACTTGGGCAATGGGTGGAGTAGAGCCCCGCATGAATTCAAAAGACGGCGATAAAAACCATGTGGGTAGAAACTGTTTGCTTTAGATACGCAGCTGAAAGGGAAGTTGTTAATTGCTGACGTAAACAAATTGTTAATTGCTATTGCTGGCTACAACATAAATACTAAATGACATGCTGCATGTATTTCTTAAATGTAGTGCCAACTTTTTACAAATAAACACTAATCGTCAGACGGTCACAACCTCCCGATTGATGGACAGTTTGCAGCTTGAATGCTCAGATGTACTTGGAAACAGAGATAGATTTTTATAAGAAATCGTTTATTTTCAATTTTATCAAATGGATTAAAAGATTAGATTATAACGTTGTGATTAAACCTAGAATTTATTATTCTCCACCAACAAGCCATTTTATATACATACATATAACAAATACACAGAAAAGGAAAGTTAATTTTGTTTCATTTACTAAATCTTCAGCATGAAATATGAGATTGCAGAGTTAAGTGTGTAGCGTAAAAGCAAAGCTAGTACCTAAGATTTATATTTTTCTGTAAACTTGCTAGGGGAATACATACAAAGCAGCTAAAATGTCTCTCAGACTCGGAAGCTGGTTTGCATTGTGGTTGTCAGATAAAACATTCCTTCAAAAATACAATAAAACATTTTTTAAAGTAAAAACAAATTTATATATTTTTATATAGTTTAAGGCAAGAATTTTTGCGACAAAACGCACACATAAAAATCCAAAAAGAATTATTTCATAAACGCATAGCGGCTCCAAGTATAATGCAAAGGTAAGGATTTGAAACTAATCACGCTTTCCAGGGATTCCAATCGAATTTGACTTTCCCATTATATGTAGGTTTTTACGGATCCCCCAAGCTCTAACAGAAAATATAATACTAATTGGTCTGACGCTGTGAAAATGTTGATCGTGTGCATATTTCTTGCTGCTTGTGAATATCAGGAAACGAATATTCTGTCGGTTTGAAAGGAGGTGATCAATGATCTTTGAATATCCCGGTTTTCATTGCACCGTGTGTGCTTCGTCAGGTCCTTTGAAACTTGGAAAGGTGGTCGGTGCTGACTAACCTAAATTGCCGGTGGACCTCACTAAACCGGCGGACTTACATCGTGAGCAGTTTTCATGTGAAAAGCCAAACTACCGGCTTGTGTAAAGGATTTCCCGCAAACCAAGCATTTGAAGGGTTTTTCCCAAGTGTGTAATCTCATGTGTGTAGACTAACTTCCTTTCAACTTGAATGATTTCCCACCTCTTGAAGCAAATGATTTTGTACAAATTTCACATTGGATTTGATTCCGTCCTTTGTGAGTGGCTTTGTGATTGCTCAAATAGCTACGGTCGTAATATATTTTGCCATATGTTTCACACGGATACTCAGTGGTTCTCTCATGTATCTGGTTTATATGACTCGATGCTGCTCCAGCGCTTTTGAATGATTTACCACAATGATTGCAGGGATGAAACTGGTATTCTCCTGTATGAATTAGGGTGTGAATATATTTCCCGTAAGGTGTTACGAAATCGTTAGAACAGAAACTGCAGAAGTTTGGTTCGCCAATGTGTCGCAAAATGTGTTTATATAGTTCGCCCCGGTTGACGAATTTTTTGGCACAGAACAAGCAGAGAGGTGACATGCTTTGTCTTTTCTCTCTTCCGTTGTATTACAAAGGATGAAAAGTAATCAGAATACAAGCCAGCTCTTGTTGTGCAGGTTTTGTTGTGATTATTGGTTATTCTGTAAATAAATACCAAAATCACATCAATATGCAAAATGGAAATAATCCTTTGTGAATTTATTATTTTTTACAATTTCGAAAGTTCCAACATTTTTAGGCGATGGTTGAAAATCATGACTCTAGTAAAGCTTACCTAAGACATTTCTCACTCAGTGGGATTTCTATCGTACATGAATCACAGTCACAAGCAATGTCAAGTGCATATTCACAAAACGTGCGGTGATGCACGAACTTTAGCACAACAACTGTCCTTATTTTTCAGATGTTTCTTCTTCATCCGTGTTTACAAATAAAATAAAATGTTGAGTAATATTTATAAATCTTATTCACCTCAGTTTACAATACACTTGTGTATGTCTTTTTTGCCCCATGTTAATCTACATCGATCTTACGGAACGGAGATACAAAATTATAAAATCAGTTTTGTACTCAAGGACTCAACCTTTAAAATTTAAAAAACACAACCTTGCCTTTTCTGGAAATATTTTTCTACAATTTAAATATTTTTTTTTGTTTGGGGCCAAATTGGAGCAAAGTGAGTATTACAAAATGCTACACCGCCGCGCCAGTGATGTGTGAATGGATTGGAGTTGGATGTGTAAAGTTGGTAGTGACAGGATTCAGCATTGTATGCTTGTCACAGGATTGTTGTTACAAGTGAGAATGGAAATCCCTAAAGGAACGTGCATTCGAGCCTAGTTCCTAAACTTAAACATTCAGAGTGACTGCAGCAGAAGCACAGGCATGGTGAACGAAACACAGGTTCTTGTTACAAATAATGTGAGTGTTGAAATAGCTAGGGGAATGTGTATCCTTAAGCATTGATCATAAGCTTAAAGATTAAGTGAATCAAAGGGAATTCTTGCAACAAGCCAACGGTTTCGGAGTCTTCATAGTACAACGTGTGTGGTTTTTGCCTTACAAAATGTACATATGTGTAATCCTAAAATTTAAGCAGTGGTTGATACTCATTCATGATAAAAATGCATTATATTATGCAGCATCATGTGGAGTAGACTCTCCCCCAGAGAAAAGGGGCAGGAAAAGTACCTAACTATATTTTGACTTTTGTCACATGATGGTGTATTGGAAACGGATCATTGAAGGCTTTTTCATAATTTGTCAGTAAGACGCGTATGCTTGTTACAGGATTCTTGTTACAAACGTGAGAATGAAAATCTGAAAATCCCTAAAGGAATGTACCTGCATTCGAGCATAGTTCCTAAACTTAAACATTCAGAGTGACTGCAGCAGAAGCACAGGCATGGTGAACGAAATACAGGCTCTTGTTACGAATGTGAATGTGGAAATAGCCAAGGGAATGTGTATCCTTAAGCATTCATCATAAGTTTAAAGATTAAGTGATTCAAAGGAAGTTCTTGCAACGAGCCAGCGGTTTTGGAGTCTTCGTTGTACAACGTGTGTGGCTTTTGCCTTACAAAATGCACCTATATGTAATCTTAAACTTTAAGCAGTTGGTTGATACTCATTCATGATGAAGAGTGCATTATATTATGCAGCATCATGTGGAGTAGACTCTCCCCCAGAGAAAGAGTCAGGAAAAGTACCTAACTATATTTTGACTTCTGTTGTACATGATGGTGTATTGGAAACGGACCATTGAATGCTTTTTCTTAAATTGTCAGTTTGGTGCTTATGTTTCAGGCGGAAAGCTCCGTCCATCTACTTTAAAAATGATATATCTCTAACTTAATCCTCTTTCAACATTTACTTGTGGTATGAACCTGTTTGAGTCTTATGCATTTTGACTGACTGGATATACTAACCATTAAACATGACTCTTTTACCTTTTGCCCGCGAGTACCTACCTACAGGTACAGACAAACTTGCCTCGATCAAAATTATACAAAAGTAAGAAACACAACGTTGGGATTAGCCTTTGGGGTAGTGTTTTCTAAGAAACCCATACAACAAATAACAAAGACTCTTTTGTTCAAAATTTTGTTTCTTTCACGAAATGGTCAACCAAAAAATTAAGTAGTTGAAAATGTAGGCTAAAAGTAATAAAAGTACCTAAATTTTCTTTTCTTCTTAAGCTTGCTAGCGAAATATGAAGGAGGTAGCAAACTTCTTTCAGCCTCACGATAGATGAGCGATGAGGAGCATGAACATGTTGAAAATATATATCGGTATGAAAAAACTAACATATCTTTGTAGCATATGACAGGGTTTAGTGTACCGTAAAAGTACCTAAATTCCTAATTATTGTGCAAACTCTGCTTATCTGACAAAACATAATATATTGATAAATATAAAAACTGACTGTAAGGTAAAAGATAATGACAAATTTAAATACGAAATTTTAACATCTATTTAAGATTTTTCAATGAAAATTTAACTTTTGTGTCTAAATGCATATATAAACCCAAATAGAATTACTTCATAAACACATATCGGCGCCTAAGTATAAAGTGGAATTAAGGATTTGAAACTAATAATAACCCTTAATTTCCACGGATATCAATCGCATTTGAATTTCCTCTTGAATATGGATTTTCACGGATTCTCCAAGCTATAATAAAAATAAAAACTCTGGTAGTTCATAGAAGAGGCTGCATGTTTAGGATGTATTACTGAGTTGACCTTTGACCTTTGGCGAAGGCCAAGTCATGAACATCCTCCCATGTGTTCTTATAAGCTCATTCCCGTTGTAAGAATGCAATAAATGCAATATGTGTCCTATTTCTGAGTTGACCTTTGACCTTCGGCGAAGGTGAAGCCATCCGTTTTTTTCGATGAGCTACTATGTACTCATAACCGAAGTCAGAATTCACAAAATGGTATGCGTTGCGGAGATATGCTGTATTACTGAGCTGACCTTTGACCTTTGGCAAAGGTCAAGTAGTGTATCTGCTCCGTGGAGTTACTTTGTACTGATAACTGAAGTCAGAATGCAAAATGCTAATCTATATATGCTATATAACTGAGTTGACCTTTGACCTTTGGCGAATGTCAAGTAACGTATGTTCACCGTTGGGCTCCTTTGTACTCATAACTGAAGTCAGAATGCCAAAAATTCGATTGGTTGCCGAGAT
>JAANSN010006102.1:0-11150 GCA_036850665.1 Dicranocentrus wangi
GCGTTGGATCCGTCAGCACATTCAGCATATGTGTATCACAAAATCATACAGGTAATAGCCGAACTCCAAAAACTTTAAAATTGAAAGCCAAAAAATATGAATGTGTGTATGTAAAGATTGCCTTTCTCACAAATATTAAAGGGATATTGGTCCTTTCCGAATGCTTTACAAATGGACGATTTTCAAGTTGTCCTCTGGTCTTATGACGGCACAATACTGATTTGGAATTTTGACAGAAGGGGAGGGGTAGAGGAGGAGGCCGTGGGCAAGTAGCTTATGGCATCGCGGATTTATGACACCTTATTGTTTTTTATATTGTAATATGCATCGTAAATTGCTAAAACCTATTATTCATGATTTCAAAACAATTTCTAGGTTTTTATCCATCACCGAAATCAGTCTAACTGTGATCATTCTAAAGGGTTATTACAAGGGCTAGGCTCCGCCGTATAACTAATTACCCACAATTTGTTTCTAGTTAAGAAATTAAGACAGAGAGCTAGAAATGTGTAACAATGAAAATTCCATAAACGAGCAATGTGTTGTAATCCCATTCCCATACGCTATGTAATTATTTAAATCTTGGTTGGCTTAATTGTATTTAGAACTTAATTGAAGGAAAATAAGCTCAAAGTAAAATTTCAAGTCAATTTCAATTTCGAGTCAAGAAACCTGCCTTTTTCTGATCCTCTAATAAGCGGAAAGCTGCCGTTGGAAGTGTACTTTTCTTCAGACTAGCGCAAACTAGACGACATTTTAACATTTTTCTTTTTCTTTGTCGGTCCATCTCTCTAGCTATAACTGACAACTATAAAGTGTTTTCCACGGCACTATATTCATATTTTCAATTCATTACATACTCATTACATTATTCTGGGATCAGTGTGAAATAAGGTCGTTCCCTTCAATCACCAATGATGAAAAATAAATACTAAGGTAAAGCTGGCACAGGAAAAATCCTATGAGTCCTCGTCGGGTTTGGTGAAACTCTAAGAGAGGATAATAATATATAGGTTCCAATTTCGCAGGGTTTCATAAACAAACGTAGAGCCGATCATTCACTGACGAAACGAGAAACTTCCGCTTGTGAGAGAGAAAACAGACTATGATTACCAAGTCGTCTCACTCAGCCAAACTATTCCCAGCACAGTGCAGGATCTTTGGTTTTGCGAAATTATCCATTATCTATTAACGCAGCAACACCTCGCCCCCCTCCACATACTGCAAAAACCACTATAATATTTCCACTCATCCTCGGGTTCTCAATAACCGGCGCGGTGTGTCTGATGTGAGAGAAGGTCTTTAAGACGCCTTCCTTTATCTCCCGTCCCAGGCCGCACAAACAACCTTCACAAGTCTGATTAGAGACGACGACGGAGGAATTTATGTCCTGCATGAAATACGACCACCCACCCAATTTCTCGATGCCTCAAGCAAAGTAGAATTGATGGCGGAATCCAAACCAATGATTCATAATGGGGATAGAGACAGTAACGTATTCGCTTTTTTTAGCCAGCGGAATGTACACCGACAGTAGACACGTGTGCTGGAACTGCTGGAAACTTGATGATGCCCAAGGGGAAGGTGGTGGTAGGCACAACTGGATCATCAGGAGGGCGTCTCTTCGAACCTGGCCGCATTTGTTTAATTTTCTACTGGAAATGCGTTTTTGGTGGAGAGAAGGGGCTGCTCTATGCTCAGATACCTAATACCTAGGAGGAGTAAAGGAATAGCCGAGTTTCGGACCGGGGTGTTCAGCGCCCAACCCGCCGAAACAGAGCCGTAACGATTTACACCGTGCGTGCTGCCGATTGGGCTCAAGTCAGCAATGGGCGTTGCGCTTTTGACGCACGTAACAATTTTATTAGTGGATTTGCTCCTCGTCTACTTAAGTTAGTAGGGTCCTGCTGCATTTCTCGCAAAAAATCCTTAAACATTACAAGTGATATTTTGACTTTATACCCAAATACCAGTTTCTGTGTAGTGTTTCTCTGCTAGCCCTAGTTTGTATCCGAGGAATTGGGTACCTTCCCGTTTTATGAATGAACGTGGTGTTTTTAGATTGGTCCTTTCTTTAGCTACAAAAGCATCGCATAACACATTTCCTCCATGCGTCGATTCCCTCTGCGATATATTGCCCTTGAGACAAATCCCCCTTCTCCCCTTCGACAATTTTTATTTACTCGCTGGCAAATTTCACTAAAACATTTTCCCAAGACTCTTCAAATTCCCCAACAAGAATTCATTTTCCCAATTCTATTCCACTTTTGAGGGTTGTAATTTTTCCGGTTTGCTGGCGCCTATCTAGATATTATCCAACCAATCATCTGAGATTTTTTCCAGCAGCAGCAGCAGCATACCATACACTTTGTCCCGGCTGACGCATTTTGACTTGTCAATATTGTAAACTCATTCAATATTATTTATATCAACCAAAAGAATTTTTTTAATCCGTCTCTTCATGCTCATACCATTTGTCTAAAAAGGAGTGAAAAGGATTAACATTGGGTTATTGGGTACACTCACACTCATCACGCACAGCAGCAGCCAATAATAAGCTCTAAACTATCAGGCCACTCTTGTATTCCTCACAAGATGAACAAAAACAATAGTATCCTGTGAGAAATGTTTTACAAAAATAAGTCCAACAATGGCCAACACTCTGCATTTTGACCCCAAAACACAAATGTAAGTGTAAAAAAGTGTGAATGTACCTAGCCATCTTATGCAGTATTCGTTCCAGCCATGTATTTAGAAGTCCTTTGTCCATTTCTATAATCCCTGCTGTGTGATGTTTCCTGTCATATTTTTTTCAACAATTGAAAAGATTTTTTTTAAACCTTTGGGACGTCGGATTGCAAGTGAAAAATAATGACATACTACATGACGCTATCGATAAAATAATATTTCTTGTGGAACGATGCACTAGGGTTTGAAAAATGTAATACAACTGGAGTTTTTTTTATATAATCCGCTTTAATTTAAAAATAACATTTTCCCTAAAAAAATCAAAATCCTATCGTGTCTTGCTACACGCCAATATGCACCAATGCCAGTGAACAACATAAAGGACTTTAGCTCAGAGCTTCTTCTTCCACGGAGGTTGGATGCTCAGCCAGGTACATTTTTGGGGGTATTTAAAGGGTTGCCGAAACTGAATTGGGCATCAGATTGGTTATATTAGCATCACCTGTCGAGACTCCACTAAAACAGCTCTCTCGTTCCATAAATCAAGTAGCACCGGACCGAAATGGCCCAGACCCGATACATCCCGTTACTTCCCGTACTTCCTGTGTTCCTCATCCTTTTGAGCACTTGTGGAGCAATTGATGATGTCTCGTCAGCAAACCAGCCTTTTGCACGCCTTCCTGTTGTTCCGAGTCTTGCTCTTCCAGTGAATACACCAGTAAGTAATTCTGAAACTAAATTACGTATTCCCACCCAGCCCCTCTCCTCCTCATCTTGCAAAATTGTAACAGTGAAACATGTATTTTCCTAATTGACAGATAGCTTGCCGCGTTGATCCTAGTACTGGAGTTCCAGACGTCACTAATTGCCAAGGAATATGCTGGGGTATGGGCCGAAGTTACTCAAAAGCTTGCTGCGTTAGGTCGGTCTAATTTCAATTGCGTCTGCTGTCAACAAGGAAGTGTTTGCCCAACCCCGCTGTGCGCGACAACCACCACAAACTGCTACCAGGCGGCAGTCGGTGGTATTCTCTGCTCTGCGTAGTAAAATATTCGAACATTTACATTTTTTCCTTTTGATGTTGTTCCATGATAAGTTTTGAATTTTTGAGACTGTTCCTTCTCCCATGTTTAACAAATAAATTCGATGTACTTTTATTTTTGACTCACTCATATTTTGCCGAATTTCAGTCATTCAGTTACATAAAACCCATACGCGATCAAGATATTACAGGATCTGTAGGTTGAAGATTCTCAAAGCATTTTATTTACAAAAATTAGTCATTCTACTGATTCATTAAATTTTCATAGCATATAATTCTGGCATTCATTTGGAACTCACGAGTAATACTACCCTTGTGCAATGCCTGTTTTTGCTAAACCAGACATTGGTAGATGTATTGTGAAGGGGATGAAACCACAAATAAATTTTCATATCATACTGGAAGGAAGCATAATAATGTTTGCTAAGGCACACCAATACTCATCATTTATCACAAATGAACCACTTCCTTTTTACTAATTTTTCTTCACATTATGGCCTCCTGCCTGGCTAGTATACCTATGTACACGCTGTTGTAAGGAAGGAGAAGGTTATACGATACGAATTGAAAAGGAAAAACACACCTTTTATCACTTTGGGCATCCCAGATAAAATGGTATTCCTGCCGTAACTTCCCTCCAAAACACATAAAATCCTTATCCACATGCTATAGTCAATCAAATCATTGGGTCAATATGTCAAATTGCAACAATTATACTACTGTATAATAGCCGAACGTCATAAATATGTTGTGTTTAGATGGCGAACGAGTTTTTTTTAAATGCGGCCTTTTTCCTCCTACTTTTACTACATAAGTCTAACATATTGTTGTCTTAAGCATTTTATTTTATTTGGATTATTATAATTTGTAATTTTATAAATATGTAGCGACAGGTTAGTAAAAAAATAACGACTATTTTTCCCAAATAGTGAAGACGATCACATTAATTGTTTCGATTTCGTAGGTTTAGCCAACACACCTACATCCACTGACGCCTATTAGCCAAAATGGCAATTTTACTGATTGTGAGATGAAAATATTTCGTGAATGATACGTAATATATTGCGTGACAAAAACGTGTGGCGTCGACTCTGTGACACAGTGAAGGCGTTGTAGGTAAAAGGATAGGAATATACACTAATGGGAATACTTCTTTAGATTCTTAATCCACATATGCCCAATGCGTATCTTATCGTAATCCGATGAGTTGTTGACAAAAAATTGAATGAACTCATTGCGCAGTTGTAGTATCAACTGCGATACGAGGCTTATGGCTTATTGTCTAGTGTATTACTACGCAGTTACACTATATCTAACCAGTTGGCGAGTAGCCTTAGGCGGCTATGAAAGATCAGAATGGACGACGTATTTATGCTGATTGGAAGTGAAGGTCGGTACTTAATTGTTGATCATTTATTATTGTCCATTAATTTTGCTAACCAGAGGGGAGGTGGTTCAGTTCCAATTTTATAATTTGCAGGATGCGAGATTGGTCCCATAGTTAATGCACCGACAAACTCTACTGGCAGAAGTCCTTCTGCTGACCACTTGGAGACATGTGGCAAAGGGGTTAGACGAGCTAGCTCAAAATATCTCTAAGGTTAGCTCTTTGCTGGCTACCAGTCGCACGTATTCCACTCCTGATGCGTATCGTGAGCTATTCTCAAACTGGAAGACAAGAAAAAGACAGGAGGCCACTTTGGAGAGTTTAATGGAATCCTTCAGACAATCCAATTGTGTGTACTATATTGTGTGCATCACAATATAGTACAGGTAACCGGACTCCAAATATTTAGAGCGGAACGACAAATGAGTGTGAATGGATGGTATAGAAATTTCGTTTACCACAAATATTCAAAAGATATTCGTCCTTCCCGAACGCTCTCCAAATGAACTATTTTCAAGTTCGCATTTGGTCGTATGACGGCAAAATACCGATTTGGAATTTCGACGGTGGAGGGGTGGAAGAGGCGGATGGCAAATAGCTCGAAGGTATCCACTTTAAGTGAGTAGGTGGTATCAATGTTTTTAGACATTAAAATTTGCTTCGTAAATTGTTTAAACTTATTTTTTATGACTTTTAAACAATTAGAAAGTTTTTATTCCAATTTGTCAGTCAGGATTGAAATCACGATATTTGTAATTCACGTCGTCATGAGTTTGTGATCATTATAAAAGTTTACTCGAATGTGTTGACTGAGTTGACTCCATTTTATAACTATGACCATGATTATAAGCAAGTTTTGATAAGCTATGAAATAAAGACAGAGAGAAATAAATAAAACTCTAAAAATTCGGTAAAAATTCAATGTGTGGTAGTAGAGTTGCCGCTACACTCTGCAATTAATACTTAAACATTGCCTGAATCGTATCTTTGGCACTTTTCAATCGAAAATACGAATTACGAAACTGCCACAATTATAATGTACAACACGGTACGGTAATTAGGTATTCAGACGTAATTTGTGCTGATGTGCCTCTGACCCGATATCACGTTCTTCGATCCGAATATTCCGAATATCCCGTTAAACATACAAAATTTATACGGTCTTTTCACCAGTATTCCTCCTCCCTCACCAGGATCATTGTAGAATGTACACAATGTAGTTGGAGCATGAGTTATGCTTGCAATATAATATGCAAGTTGTAAATTGCTTTAACTAATGAATAATTTATATTGGCCGCAAGAACAACTAATGTTCTATTCGTACCATATATCACGATATAAACAAATATATTGTCTTTGCAACTGAATCGTGCAAATTGAACGAAGTTAAAGCCATGTTGTTTTTTTACCATACTGAGATGTAAACTTGTTACGCATAATGTAGCAGAAATATGATTATTATATTCAGCTAGCTCGTCTAACCTCAAAATGTCCTCAAACGTGACAAAATTTGAAAAAAATCATACATTGGACATTCAAAGCAAAATCTAAAGAGAAACTTGTCTTCACGGAAAGTCTGGATTGTCTAGAAACACTTATAGTTAGTCAAATCAACACCTTTTTACCGTTAATGCTGGCCTGGGATTACATTTCTTTAAAATCCAATATGTGGCTTGAATTGATACTGGAGAAAATACTTATGTAATTGTAGTGGACTACTTACGATTACGATTTGTTTTAATCCTACTAATGGAAGTGGAAGGTTTAGCCAACACACCTCCTTCCTACCTACACCCTCTAATGCATACCAGTTTTGTTAATTGTAAGATGAAAATATTTCGTAAGTGATAAAATATTGCGTGACTGGCCATTTTATGCGACTGAAGTTAGCGAAACATGACACTCTTAACAGTTAAGAAAAGAGTAGAGTGGAGTGGAGTAGAATGAACAGTTGAGTAGAGAGTAAGTGATAAAATATTGCGTGACTGGCCATTTTATGCGACTGAAGTTAGCGAAACATGACACTCTTAACAGTTAAGAAAAGAGTAGAGTGGAGTGGAGTAGAATGAACAGGTGAGTAGAGAACATTACTTCTTCGCTTTTAGTGAATGCGACGCACAAAACCGACTGGTTTTCTGATTATTTTGCGTTTTCTAAAGTTTTTCTTTGTTTCTAGTGTTGGCAATATAGTCACAGAAGATATATTTGGGAAGAAAACGTTTTCGGTCGCATTATAAAGTAAAAGACTTGCGTAAATGTGGACTATCCTTGTCGAATTTTGCTTGCCAATGATGGCCTTGATTAGGTCAGCAGTTCAAACATAAATAAATAAAAACCTCAGCAGATTTATTATGAAAATGTTGGACAGTTAAATGCGGCACGTTTGAAAAAGATAATTCGTTAAATCTAAAAGTTATTAATTAATCGACACCGGTGTTATATCCGGATTATGATTCAAGTTTTTCCAACGGGGAAATAGGGAAAATGTTTGCAACTGTGTGCGTTTTCGGGTTTGTGTTTTTCGCCTACCCTTTGAAAAGTAACCAGCAAATTGAAAAGTGGAGTAACATTCCCAGTCTTATTCACAGGAAACCGCATGATCCAGATATTCCCAACGACACATTATATTCAAATGATTACCCTAGCGCCTACCAGAATGTGTTTCACCCTTGAACCGGAATCAGAAAGGAACAAATTCATCTGGTAAGCGTAAACGAGTATTTATATTCGGCTGAAAACTGTTTTGTAAGCATACGAAATCACAAAGGGGTTGACCTGTTCGCACCCGTTGCTCCAATCTTGATACAGCAACCTCAACCAGGTTTTGCGTTTCTCAAGGCAAATCCTTACTATCATGGAAATTGGACAAATGATGTACTCACTATACAAATGGTGATTGCCCGTGGTAACGGTACTGCAATGCAGCCTCATGATTTCCGTCTGCTAGCATTCAAAATGAAGCCATGGACCTGCGACATATTTTTCGATGTGCTTTTGCACATGGAGGCTTTTCTTTACATACCACACTATTATACTAGATCCGTTCTATATGATACCATCCTTGGCAGATTGGAATCTGCATATTTACAAGTTAAGCACGAATCTCGTTTCTACGATGACAAAATGATCGACCTCAGGAAACAATTACACATTGTTATCGTGAACCCCGAAACTTCTGCAGAAAGGACCAAGGTGGAATCCTCCCTCTTTGAGTTTGAGAATCAACTGTACTTTCGGGGTTGTTACCAAATATCACTAATATATGCAAAGACGAGCTATGAACCTAAAGCTCGAATTATTGTTGGCATCCTGGACAATACTAGTTTGTTGTACCCCTGCTCCACTTGTGAAAATTCAAGTTCTCCATTTCAAATTCCAAATGGAATTTCACTCCGTCGGCGTTGAGCCTAACAGGGTCATAAAGTACTTTGACATGTGTGAGCTACCGCCACTTGCATTCAACCGTAAGACAAGCTTCTCATTGCTACTGCCAGAGGACATTCTTGCATCTGGCCATGCCTCCGTGTGGATTTCGATTTTTAGAAATTCCACGTTCCATGTCGACGATCACTTTGGATGCGCCAATCGAATGAAAGGACCAACGAAGCTTCCTCATTACTTGACTTCTGGAGCAATGACTATGATTCCAATGGACAGGCGTTATGTAATGCCAACAGACATATATCCATCAAATGCATCGCTAAAATTCAAGTTCTTAGGATGTGGTGAAGCAGCCGTTCAAACGTTGAATTTTGAAGCGCATACATCCATTTTTGACTTGTCCATCTGGCTGGCTCTACTTCTAGCCCCAATTACTTTTGTTCCAATTATCATGTTTGCTGTACACCAGGCTGAACTGGAACTCACAGAGCGGAAAAATAATTACATAAACAAATATCTCTGCAGCACATTTAATTGTTTCATGGCTCCGATAAAAGTATTATTGGAACAAGGGGATCCGTTTGTATCCTGCCATCTCGAAGTATTTAGTTTGAGGTGGATCATTATCAGTCTGTTGCTAGCTGCATTGGTTCTGAGTGAGTAATGCGTACAAGAATGATAACGTGTATTCCATCATAGTGCCGAGGAAGGCCATACTTTATCACTACTTTCAGCAACTACTGGATAACAATTTCGACGTTTATACAGTGATTGTTCAGCCCTTGCCAACTTATGGATATTTATGGAGGGACGGTAATCGGTCAGAGTGTACGGTAAAGTACGTGAATTCTACCAAATTAAATTCTCATGTTCACGAAGTACTATTTCAGAGTAATTGTAGCGGAGGAGCAAGCAAACTGGAGCGTCATCCTCCTTCTCTGTTTGTTTGGTGACACGACTCGAGATCTGTAAGTCGCAAAAATATGACGTTGCTTATAAATGGGGCTTTAATCGCAACGAGGGTTTTTAACATTCTGTTGCCGTATTCTGGAGAATTTCCATGAGATTTGCAAACCTGGACATGGGCTACGCGCTTGAGGGTTTTTCGAAACTTTACTTAATGGTCGCTAGGAGCATGATGCTATAGAGCCGTTTACCAATTTGGAAGGCATACCTTTAAGCTCATCGGAAGTTCAGTGGCTATTGTAACAACTGATTGAAAAAAATAATTATTGCGCTGAGCTGAGGTAGGCTAAGTATTTCCTTCCGCTATATTATTAATCAGGAGTTTAAACGATACTATTATGGGATTGCAAAAGAGTTTTCATCAGAAAAAACCTGGACATGGGCTACGCGCTTGAGGGTTTTTCGAAACTTTACTTAATGGTCGCTAGGAGCATGATGCTATAGAGCCGTTTACAAATTTGAAAGGCATACCTTTAAGCTAATCGGTGTTCAGTGGCTATTGTAACAATTGATTGAAAAAAATAATTATTGCGCTGAGCTGAGGTAGGCTATGTATTTCCTTCCGCTATATTATTAATCAGGAGTTTAAACGATACTATTATGGGATTGCAAAAGAGTTTTCATCAGAATTAAATAATCAATATTTATTTTATTATATCCCACCATTATACTGCGTAGTAATATGTCTACTTATTAAACCCGGAAACCCATTTAAACCCGTGGAAACCCAAAACCCGCGGGTTTGCGATAGAAACCCGGGCAAAATACCATCTCTGCTTCCTTGTACGTAAATGTTCTTTTTTGGTCTAGGTTAATACAAGTGAGAAAAAAATGTATAAGTTTTGTACAAAATATAACCCATCATGAAGAATAGAACAAGATTGGTCGAAAAGGAATTGCAAACATTGAATTTGATGACAACATTTTGGCTAAAAGAAGTTTAATGTATTTAATTTACTCGAGCTTTCGAAGAGAATCCCTCCACATTATTCAAGAGTACAACGAAGAAATCAAAATTCAGAAACGTATTGCATAATTTTTAAGGAATAACATCATGAATTATAACGAGAATTGAGACGAATTACAGGGTCCCTGTTTATGAATTTATATAAAGTGGGTATCCATTGACTATTTATTTCTTGTCCTAGGTTCCTGTTCATTGCGTTGGGCGTTTTTCTTATCAGGAGGCTTTCTTTGATTGCAATTGAATTGCAAACATTGTTTTTCAGATCTGATCCAGTCATTTTATAACATGTAATTGTTTTTATTATCATTTTATTCCATCCTACAAAACAGTAAGAATCTCTTAAGTTGGTAAATTTTTCCGACTGTCGTATATCGGAAAATATTAATATGTACAATAAATCGAACAGATATAAAACATTATGGTTCCGTAATTTTTTCATTCTGTTCGAAAATGGGGTTTAGCTGGTCTGAAGAGATTAAATTCAATTCCATGATCCTCCTTCAAACCGATCAAAGTTTTGGGAGAAAAGTTTACTGGTGACTTATGCTTACATTAGATTCGTAGTAGTTAAGTACATACATCACTAGCGCCCGCCAATCTCCTTTTTTGAATGGCATCCCGTGTATTTACATTGCGTGCGGCCTCACAGAGTTACAAACAATCGACTTAATTTTTGATCAGTGTGTCAACTGATATTTTTGCTCTTTCTGCAATGATGA
>JAANSN010006103.1:0-11147 GCA_036850665.1 Dicranocentrus wangi
AAAAATAGGTAGGTGGAAGAAGTAGTAACAAGACAATTCAATTTGCTCGGAACACGACACGGGATTTTGTGTAATTGGGAATTGGGGGTTCATGGTTCATTGATTGCCGGACACAGGATGCTTGTAAACAAGGAGGAAGATTCATGGGATGAACCCTATAATTGATACGTGCTCGCATCAACGCATTATAATTATATTTGTTTGTCCTATGTTCATTTTTGCGTGACGCACAGTACGCACGCACTACTACTACACAGCGAGCGCCTCCTCCTTGTAACACCTCACCTTGTGTCGACCGACAGCCAATTTTTTTAGGAAGTAGTAAGTAACACCCCTGCAACAAAACAAGCACTTAAGAAGCAAGAATCAATCGTGTACAAAAATATTTGTTTAGAGATTTAATCCCCTACTAAAATTCAACACGGTTTTGTTAAACCAACAGCCACAAAAAATAAAATGTATTCACATAGTTAATCACACAATAATATGTAGAGCACCATATTGCAACAAGCTTTTTTTATTTCAGCTTAGGTGGCCGACCGAGTGACCGTGAAAACATAAGTTGAGGTTACAAGGTAATTCACAACTGAAACAAAATGAGTAGAACAAACTGAATTAGCAGGAAGGGGAAGGAGGTGGCCTACAAGGAAGGCTTAATTCCTCCGTTCAAATTATTCATGGACATGGAGAAAAAAAAGGTTATCCAACGCGCCCACCACTACCGTTAATCTTGACCACTGCGCTTCCACACTTTCCACGAGAATCCCTCGGCTCTCCATTAGGACAAAGATTTTGAGTGCGAATGAGACCTATTGAGTCTCCATATGAGTCTCCCCCGACACTTTTTTCCATTTCCCCTGCTTCGCTTCCCTTCTTCTCTCCTCCCCGCTGCTGACTCATCATTTCCCTTTCCTCACACACTCCAACAATTGCAGTGGAGTGAGGTTGAATACTAAACAGGCGTCCAGCCTGGCAGGGACCTCGAGTCCCAACCAAGTAGCACCACTTCATTTCCCCATCATCCGGATTTTGAAAGTAGAGCCAAGGCGAAGAATTTATTGCCCTAAATGTTGAGGAAGGAATTTAAAGAGTTACTCAGTATTTCACAACCGAAACCTTAATCTGTGGCTTACTTACATAGAGAAAGATAAGAGACTTTTACCTTGGGCATCCAGGTGCGCTTGTGAAGTTGGGCCCCCGACCCTTCAAAACTTCTTGTGATGCAGAAGAAGACATGCAAAACAAAATAGTCAGGATTTTGATTGAAATTATCAAACTCATTTTTTTTTTGCAATTCAGTTTGGAGAGGGAAACAAATGTAAAAGACTCCAAACGCAAAACGTTTTTGTGAAAAATGTATTCTGCAACTGATGGACAAGGAGGTGGATTCTACTCCTTTTATTGCATCCCTCGTCAAATTGCAAAACTAAATATGCTATGCCGAAAAGAGGATGAGCTTACTCCGTAAAAGAAACAGACCTTTTTAGCCAGAATTTTTTTTGCTACGTGAGTAAAAGTCATTATCGGAACTGCGCAAAAAATACTGCTGCTGCTGCTGCAATGCAGCTTATTAAGTAAAAAATACGTTCTGCGTTGCAAAATGATCAACGGGATTATATAATATAAACCCCTGCAATATATGTACTCTCCCCTTTTTCATCAATATACGACGACGTCATCATTATATCACCTCATTTTTTTCTTTACTTACTCCGGCAATGCTTACTACACATAAGAATTTTCGAAGGTATATGATGGTGAAGCCAACTGGGCTGGGGTGAGCAAAGTGAATTCGAAAAAAAAACCAACCAAGCCTGCTACAACTTGTTTTCCTGGTTGGAGGAAATTCATGAATTCTCTTCATCAATTACTTGGAAGGAATGAAATCGCAATCGGTGGGAATCCATGAATTGGTTTTATTGTCGCTCCTTACTGTCAAATAATGAGACATTTGCTTCAAGCAAAGCACTGTGGTCCGGTACTCCTACTAAACATAAAGTTGCACATGACAAATACGAAAGGAGGACACAGGACACAATAACATTGTTTATTTGCAAAATTTCAGAGTATTATTGACATTTATATTGAGAGTATATGATTATGATGATTGCATTGGCAGGATTTAAAGTCAAAAGTGGTGCTGTGAGGTGAATTATATTATATTTAATATTATTTTGTGCTATCAATTTCCACTTGTTTCTGTAATTTCATCCAACACGTCTCCGAAGCTTGATTGTCTTCCCACATTTTTCTCTACCATCCAAGTGCTCCCCATCCCTACATTTTGTTTTATTTTTGATACTGCCCATGTGCTTGCTATCCGTTTCTAACCTTTTATACCTTTTCTTCGCTCCACCACCACCACCTCCGTCATTGAGCCCTTCTCCTTCCTGACATGTGCCAAAATGCTTGAAGCCGGGTTGGCGACGGAACCGGGTTCCATCCTTACAGGGACCTTGACTCCACTCCAGAACACATACTACTACGGCTCTCCCGTCGTCCCCTTCACCCAAAAAGTATAGCCAAGGACGGGAATTTGTGGCCCTGAATTCATAAAATAATTTTGAAAAAAAGTTTCAATTTTGCTCAACTCACTCACCTTGATTAAGATAATTAATATTGTACGCAAAGGTTCTGAAATTACTCTGGACATCCAGGTGCGCTTCTTGAGAATTTTGTATCCTCCTCCTCCAAGTCCAACGTATTTTGGGGAATGGGGATGTGCCTCTTGGGGTAATTTTTTCGATTTATCCAAAATGATTCACCTGACGCGAAGGGATGAAGGCAAGTCAATGCCAGTAGTAGTAGTAGCAGAATGGAATGATTGGAACACATTTTTTTTCTGTTCCAGGCTCTCCTTCATCAGGTTTGACTTTGACTTGTCTCGGAGTTTTGACACTCTTGACTTTGATGAGTTTTTGTAGTTGGACTAACCACCACGTCGACGTTAACTCATTTTTTTTCACACAAGCTGATGAAAATAGAAAAGCCAGACAATTTTTTTTCCTCTGTAGGATTTCCCTAAATTGACCACAGCCGAAAAGCTCTGCCCATTTTGGAAATCACGCATCATAATAATGCTCATGTATGAGTTCAGCAGTTGCTGAGAGGAAAAGGGGATTTCCACAATAAAATTCAAGGACATTCAAATCAAAAATGATTTTATGAGTGTGTACGTTTGTGCTGAGCGGCCCAAGTTGTTCTGCACCATTTATCTGATCATTAGAGGATGAATAAATAATAATATAATGTTAGTAAATTGACAAGGAACTTTAATTTATTCCGTTCCTGCGTATGTGGCAAAAAGAAAAACTTTGTATTTTTAAATGCTTCGAGTAAACTGACTCCGGGGAATTTCAGCTTGGGCTTGTATGGGTAGGATAATATATAATGCAATACACTCACAATCAGCATGGCACGAGCTTGGTTTTGGGACGAGATAATGATGGGTGTTTTTGCGATAGGTAAGTGGAAGAAAGGAGTAGTTGTAGAGCTGTGAAGGTTTTGCAGGGATCAGTAAAAAATCCCTGTTGCAGCTTGTTCCCAGGGATTCTCAAAAATCCCGGTAACGGCGTTCGCGCGTTCGCGCATTTTTTGCAACCCCGGAAGCAGTCAACATAATGTATTCTTTTTCTAATGAGATTGTGCTTGACCGGGTACCTGGGAATCCTCCCGGGCACGCCCATTCCCTGTAGCTAATAAAAAGCACTGCCAGACTTATGTCAACACCAAAATGTAAAAACATATTATTATTATTATGACATGACTTGACTTGACTTTCTCTGAAAAACAGAAAGGACGCCCCCACACTAAAGATACTGTACAATAATCTTAATTTTATAATATATTATTCGTTTCGGTTTTTCGTCTGACAATTAGTTAGTCCGTTCGTTGGTGAGTTTGATGTACCTAAGTAGGTCCTAGGTAGTTGGTAGTTCTTTGACTCTCCAGGTTTGGATTGAAATCGGGTGGAGGGCGACATATTTTTCTCTCTACATTATTACCACGCCTTTATCCAATCCCCTGAGTCCTGTGTTGCTTCAGATTTTTGCTCCATTCCATTTGTATTATTGATGGCCATGTCATGTCATGTCATAGCTTACTATCAACCTGGCCCGAATGCCGAACAAGGAAATATATTATTGTGATTGTACAAGTTTCAGTCCTCCATCTACCTAGTCATAGAACTAAAGTTTTTTTCGATACGCCTAATCCGTGTACCGTAAAAGGGAAGAAAGTACCTACAACAAATTATTTTCCACTCACACATCCTGCAATATTCTACATCACAACAATACTGCTTGCTCTCCATCCATCACCCATTTTTGTCGCAGGAGAGTCAACCGAGGACCGAGTACAGTCAACTGACCAAAGTAAATCTCTCCTCCTCCTCCAGCTGGCACATTTTTAACACATTTTTTCCTCAACTGTTTTGGTCAGAAATTATTATGACTCCTCTGTGCGTGGCAGCCCTAGAGCTAAATCAACTCCTCTCCGTCAAATTATTCTACTCTCGCTACTTTGTCAATTGGGAGCCCGGGTTGGGGGGGAAATTGGTGGCTGAAACTGAGACCCTCAAACTGCTCCCACTTTACATCAACTGGGGGCTTGTCAGTGGGCTGGGTTGGAGTCTAATCAGCTTCTACTACGGCTTCAAAAAGGTGTTCCATCCAGACTCAGTTCCGACGGATGCCTTCTTTTTTCTCGTGGTGTGTTTCGCACCCTGCTTGCTCTGCAACTGGCTCAACCTCGCCTTTTTCAGGAATAGAAGGGATCTGGCTTCCTATGGGAACAGCACCATTTCCTTTTACTACCAACTGGCAGCAGAACCCGTTTCAGGAAAATTGGGAAACTTCACTTTAGCCGAAATGCGACAATTGGTTGTTAGAGGTATCATCAGCAATTATTTTTTTTTGTAACCATGGGAGTGTATAACCTGAGAGGAAGGAAGGCTAACTTTGTAATTCTTTTTTTTTTATTCAGAGCTGACTCACTTGCGCTCCGGCTCAGCCGACCTCGTTGGACTCATTCTGATTCTGATGATCCCAGTTTTCGGTCTTGGCCCAGTGATTTGTCTCCCAGCAACATTCATCACAGGGATTGATCCAGCGTCATACTGGGCCTCGTCAGCATTCCAGTTGAACGAGAAGGCGCAGGCGGACCAAATCGACATGGTGCCGATTGCAATTCGTCTTGCCGCCGCACTCATGGCCACAGGATTTTGCATGGAGGCCTGCAGATGCTTTCGTGTCCTATTCGCAATTCTAATCATCACTGCAAATGGCTACATCCAGATTCTCAAACTGATCCGGAGAGCGTCTGAAGCGGATCTCACCGCTGCGACTCGAAAATACAGGGAGTTCTACACCCTCCATATGCAATGCATCCGGCATGCGGACTCCCTCGTGTTCGCGGCAGTCGAGGGTGGCAAGATCATGGCAACGATTTCCCTGGTTGGAACGATTGTGGGGTGGCGGTGGTTGTCCCCTTGGGTGTACTGGATGTCCCCGTTCATGGCCTTCCTCACCCTGATCATCATCTCGATTGCAGTCCCGTTCGCTGTCCAAACTCACACTTACAGCGGCCAAGTGGTTCAGGGTTGGAGGGTCCGGGTGGGAGAGGTCAGACGAGGGCGTAAGGAGGAAATGAAGAGGATCCTTGCAAATCTGAGGCCAATAGGATTCTACATGCAGAACCGCGGCTACCTTGTGCACGAAACCAAGGTGAAAATGTTTGCCACCATAAAGTTTAACACGGTTGATGCTGTATTACTTATCGGGAGCAAAGTAGGGTAGTAAATTTAATTAAATCTGGTATAATCATAATGGTGGGATTTATATTATGAAAATGAAAAAAAGGGAATAGGTAAGTTAAGTCGTAGTAGGTAACTATGATCAGCGTTAATTGTTGCACACTTTATTATTATTAGCACATCAAAATTCATCCAAGCAATTTTTGCAGTGGTTGAAATTAATTGTTATAATAACTATTCTCAAAAAATAATTATGTTTAATAATGGCGCTTTTTATGACGGTAAACATATAATGTTTATGCACTTCAACTCAATTTGTATTAGTCACTAGCAAACCAAAACCAATTTGTCCAATAATATTCTTCTTATTGCATGCAAGGATATAGGGATGTGTATAGTCGATATATGAAACTACGATGTTGATTGAACAATCCAATCAATGGTCTCAATTCAAATATAGTGCCCCGTGATAATATAATGTTATAATATTATGTATTTAAAAACGTACTATCTGGATATTCGGCTACGCTGCTGCTGTTGGGTTGTTCTCGCTTCAGCATTTTTTGCTGCAACAAGATGCAACATAATGATACCCACAGACTACTAATATTCCATTTATCCCTTATACTGCATTTTTACTTACATACCGAATGGCAAAAAAACAATGTCGATAGAATTTGGGTGGAAATGGACAGGATTATAGTGCAATAAATGCCGGGGGTGCGGGGGGATGGATGTGAAGAATTCCAAAACGATTCTACTGAACTTCTCTCTCTCTCTCTCTCTCTCTCTCCATGCAGAGCTACTCTTCTACACCAGGTATTTCCTCATTTAATTTGATTGTAGAAAAAAAGGGAAAAAGGGCTTTTGTGGAGTAAGCTATATTGTTGTCCATTGACGTCTTACATGACTCATTCTTGGGGAGGGAACCCGAACCCCAGCTTTCCAGCTGCAGCATGATTTCATCGTCATGCTCATCATCATCATCATCATCAATATCATATCATACCATTATTATTGCGAGTGAGTGCCATTGGCGGCTCTCCTACAGAACCTCAAGTAAAAAAACAAGAATTTCATGTCCCTCTCTACCAAGTAGAGAAGCCATCAAGATGAGCATCAGCATCAACTCGAGTTTTGTTGTTGTTTTTTATCCAAAAGTTAGAGAGAGGTCATCAATCTCAGAATCTCAGGTTACGGTTACTTTGAGAAAAGTTGTGATTTTCTTCGTGCAAAACCAATTTTGCCGATTTCTTGTTGCTTTTAAAATTTACTATCCATTTTTTGACAACAATTTAGCCAACTAGTCTAGTCAACAATTTTTTGTGATTCTGCTATATTTAATACCACAATTTATAGGAATAATATTTCAGATTATTAATTTATTTTTAAAATTTGGAACGTTATTGGATTTAAGCAGAAACGTTCATGGAGGAAATGATGACGTCATGTCACATCTGTTGTAGAACAAAGCGAAATCCTGATCCAATTAAATTATATTATCATCAACCTATTATTAGCCCACGCCGGGAGTCCGTATCTTCTTCGTCCCACACTTTCCTCGACCATCCCACCTTTTTCCATTTTGACACGGAGCTTCGTTGATATCTCTTCCAGCGGATCGCATATATGTGGATTGTCCGCTTCAGGTTCCTCAACTTCTTCTACCTCGTGGTAGTCGGCATACTCGGAGTCCCTTTTCCTTCTCCTCCTGGTTGCAACCATTCTCCTCCTTCTCCTCCCATCCCCATCATCTTCCTTGCACACCCCGTATGGGCTACTGGGGTCGGATTGTTGGACACTGAAACGAGTTCCATCCGCACATGGACGACCTTGAGTCCCCTCCAAAACACATACTGGTGGGCTCCCGTCTTCTCCGTTATACAAAAAGTATAGCCATGGATGTGAATCTACTGGCCTGACTCAATAAGTCAACAATATTATTACCTATTTCAGTTTTATTGACTCAAAACACTAACGAGGGATGGTATTTGCATGAATCGATAGTTTAGCCAAACCATTATATACATCTTGTAGAAAATTTATTTCTGATTCTAATGGTGTAAAAACTTTGCTGCGGAAATTATATTCGATATGTTTAAATCGAGTTTTTAAAAATTTCCCATATATCATAAATTAATGAAAAAAATTTTGTTTTCGCATTTGATAGAGGGGGTAATGTGGACCAAAATTGCAATTTATTTGGTGTTAAAATTTTGAGCCGATTTAGAGATATATCCGTTTAAAGTTAGGAGGATTTTCAGGTCCCACTTGTAAGCAATGTAATGCTTTGCTTATGTAAAATCCTTTAAACTAAGTTTAAAATTATTGAATATAATTTCCGCAGCAAAATTTTTACACCATTAGAACCAGAAAAAGATTCTCTACAAGATGTTTATAATGGTTTGGCTAAACTAATCGATTCATGCAAATACCATCCCTCGTAAGTATAAACTACATCTATTTACCAGCAGGATATATAAACATGTTCCGTTTTCGGGGTTAATTCACCGAGTCCATTGGTTGTTCTGTATTTCCACGTGTTACTTGTCCCGTGTGTCCATTCAGTTTCCATGTATATCCATTGAGAATACTGCGGAGGGCTGCAGTAAAATTACTGGAACTGCCAAGTTTACTAACATGAATTAATTCTATCTAATTGTAAGATAACCGAGACTATGACCTTCCTCCTCCTCCTCCAGGGTATCCTTGGGATTTAGATCGTGATTATCATGACGATAATGAGGGAGAGATGACGTGGTTGAAATGGAATAGCAGCAAATTGATGCCAAAATAACCAAAACAGAAATGGGTACAGACGCCATTATTATTATTGTGGACGTTGTTGACACTGGATAAAAATAGGATCTACAGGTATGCTTTTTTTTACGATTCTTAACTGATGACAATGAAAAACTGGGACCGAGCTCATCTCGAGTTGTCAACTTATCTATATCCTAATCTCTGCGTAGTACGAAGTAGTAGTAGTCGTTTTCCATGTAATGTTGGTTTCGCTTGTCCGACCCAGCTACTCCGTAATTTCAATTTCTGAGTTGCTAAAAAACCGGAAAGTTCGTTGAGCCTTAGAATAGATAATAGATATATCTATAGGGATGCGTATGTAATGAACTTGAAGGAAGGAGGATTCATGAATTTATATGCAATGTGACGATTTTAGGAGATGAGCTGTTTTGCTGAATTCTTAATTAATCACTTGTATTTGGTATAACACCAACAGCCAGGCGGGTGGCTTTCGTCAGGATATTATGCTGCTGCGACGACTAATCGGACTCAGACCGGTTCCATTCACATAATACTTGCATATTGCATTGTTGATTGTAGTAGCAGGAATAGAGTTTTGTAAAAAAAATACTGCTGCATCTATGATGATAATTTAATTTTTTGTTGTGACAATATTACTCCTGGTTTGGGGATTTCCCTTGAAAAAACATGACATCAAATTTGACGTGTACGTTTTGATAGATTGACATGATAGTATACCAAGTGCCAATATTTTATTAATAACTTCTTGCACCTGTCATCCATGAATTATTTTTTTAAAAATTTTCCTTTAATAATCACAATTCAGTCCTTATCCTCCTAACCTACTTATCCGATCCATATTGGCTTTTGGGTTGCTGTCTTTATTGGTATTACTCTTCTGGTCTGGACACAGTGGTGGTGCGCTGAAATTCTTGTCCAATGTATTCTTCTGTGGTAAGGGAGAGGGAGAAGTGGAAATGTCGTGGAAAAACAAAGCTATAAGAATCTGAATGGAAATAATGAACTTCATTTTGTCAATCTATGCACAAATACATTATATAAAATCTTCCTGTGGAACTTCTCTCCCTCTCTTTGAGAGATTCGGATATGGATATAGACATTGAGTGTCATTCACTCCTGTTTCATGTTGTCTCATTTTTTAAACATTCTTTGAGCCATTTTAGAAAATAAAGGAGAAAGAGGTGTGCAGTTCCCTGCTTTTTGCGTGGAGCAATCTGCCTCCCCTAAAAAACATCCAAAAAAACAACAAGCAAGGTCCAGAAGCCGTTTCTCTACAAAATTCCACGAATAGGAATCGGTGGTTATAATATAATACCATCTACCTAAAAACTACTTTTATTATCAGAAAAAAGAAAGACAAAAATGTTGTCTGAACATTTGGCTATGCTGTTGGGTTCCCCTTCCCCTTTAGCACTTAATGGGACAAACACAAGTAATGTGACGACGAACGGATTTCGAATAATTAATAATGCAATTCTGGGGGGAAATGTGATAGGAATTCCAAAAAAGGCCCTGTGGAACTTTTCTCCAGGGACACTGCTTCTGTACCCCGGGTACTTCCTCATTTTATTTCATTGTAGAAAAAGGAAGGGTGTTTACAGAGTAAGCTAAAAAAATTTGTTGTTGTCGATTGACTTATTATTATGACTCATTCTCATTCTTTTGCATCCCCAGATTCCTAACTGTTGCATGACTTCATCATCGTCCGTCATCAATATCACATTATCATTATTGCGAGTAAGTTCCAGTTGCCAGTGCTTGATGAGCCGGAATCAGAACAAGAATTTCTTGTCCCTCTCTCTACCGAGTAGTAGGGATGAGGCCATGAAGACGAGCATCATCAACTAATTTATTGTTACTATACTGCTCATCCAAAAGGTGAACAGAGTTTACTGTTGGCTCATCAATCTCTTCCCACTTTCACATCAATTTATTGAACTACTCGCCAGCAGCAGTTGTTATTGTTTTGCTATTTATTTACCAAAATTTATAGCGGATTGATTTTCGGCGAACCTGCTCATGCTACACAGGGGAGAATAAATTGAGTTTGTATCAATAAATAATCTTTGTAAAGATGGCAATTACAACGTTTTGACCCACTTAGGCGTGTTATAATATTTGATATTTTAATAATGTTAATTAAATATGATATGATAATATGATGATGTATTTATTTTTGAAATTTGGACTTTAGTGGATTTTTGAGCAGAAAAGTTGATGCAGAAAGATGATGACGTCACATCTCATCAGTAGAACAAAGGGAAATCCTGTTCCAATAAAATTATTATCAATCTTATTATTATTTGCCCAGCCCGGAAGTCTGTATCTTGGCCCCACACTTCCCTCGACCATCCTTAATTTTACCATGTTCACACAGAATTTCCGGAACGTTTCTCCAGGGGGTTCGTTGATCGGGACTTTGCCACTCAACATACTCATTTTCTCCTTGGAACAAGCCCCAATTTTATCTTTTCCATCTTCTTGTTGCAATAATCCTGCTCCTCCTCCAACCCCCATCCCCATCTTCTTCCTTACAAACCCCAAAGGGGTTGTTGGGGTCGGATTGCTGGACGCTGAAACGAGTTCCATCCGGACATGGACGACCTTGAGT
>JAANSN010006104.1:0-11146 GCA_036850665.1 Dicranocentrus wangi
TAAATGTGAGAGGTGATTGCAGTCTCAATTCAAAATAAATCAAGATGTCAATTGCAGCATATTTTTTGAAATTGTTCAAACTAAGACCGTAATATTGATCGTCCATATTTGTCTTACAACTAACTAGCTATATGTATATCCAAATTCAGAAAACCTGAGCTTGGGAATACGTTCTTCACATTTGGCGTTGTCAGTCCGGCAACTGGAAGCGTGATTTTTAAAAGTCCAGTTTTTATTATTAACTGCTACGCGTTTGCTACATGTAGTTAAAAAAACTCTTGTGTAGAAGTAAAAGCGACAAGTTAAATAGTTCATCATTAGGGATTAGCATTAGGGAAGTTATTAGGGGAAATTAGGCTTGTAGTAATTTAAGTTAATTGATCAGTCTCATTCAAGTCTTTTCTTCATTCGTCATTTCAGGTCTAACATTTTCGATGACTTCATTGGTTTTGCCTCATCAGGATATTTTGACATTCAGGGTTGAAACCCCTTTCAATTTCTATCTTGTCGATAATACCGACCTGCTCGACGAAAATTTAGCAAATATTTCTTTGTTTGTCGGGAAAGTAGAGAAGCCATAAAGCACTGAAATATATAATTAAGATTAATATATATAATATACAAAATGCAAGTTACCCAAATACAGTTCCAAAAAAATACAAAAAGCGTACATTACTATTCATAAGTATTTCAGGAATGATATTCAATTCAGCCTTGTCAATATACCAAGAATGGCAAATGTACGTACATAGAAAGTAGAAGAATCTTCTCATTTTGTTGATTGTCTGAATGAAATGTAACGTATGATGAATTAGGTAAGGATTTTTCGTGGATTTTTAAATAATTGCGCAAGTCAGTGGCATAAAATGGCTTAATTCAATAAGCTTAAAATGATGGTAAACGACATCTCTTACAATTAGAATACAAGAGTTTTGATCTTTAAATGAGGTTTTGTGCTTCTGAAAGTTTTTCTGTCTCGTGTGATTAAATACCCCCCTTAACACGGAGTTTACATAGTAAATGAATGGGCTTCATAAGCTATAAGCTTTTCTGTTTTCAAAGTCCACAGTCCATGTAAGTTTTCAAACGAGTTTTACTCAAGTTTTGACTCAAGTCAGTTGTCCTTGTAGATGCGAAATTCGAAACGTTACAAATTGAATTAATTATCTACTTAAAGTCCTGTCCAGTTTGTTTCCGCAGTAAGATTCAAAAGACAAATCAAAGTAGTAGTAGAAATATAATAATTTGAATTCTTGATTTTCCTATTCAAATGACATTCTAGGTTTACTTGTGATCCCCTATTCTGCGCCATTGTATCCTTCCATTCTTGCTGACCACCCTTTTATTTTCAACATCGTGAGTTTCCTATCGGCTCCAATTACATGCTGTGGTCAGAACATACCACGGGAAAATACTTCATATGTCAAAAATCTTAGTATTGCTTTCTCTGGAAAGTTAGCCAAACCGTATACCCAGTGAACTGATTGAACATAATGAAAAAGGCGTTCACTGGCTAAGCAAAGTAAAGACTTTCACTTGTAACACATAGTAGAGAAATTTTACGGAATATTATTAAAATTAAAATAGCGTTGAACAAAAGTCTGTAAACAAGAGCAATTCATAGAAGAAGGGTACCCTTGAAGGCCTTGAACCTAGGTTGTGCCAAGACTTCACGCTAAAGATAAATAAGTTGATCTTACAGTGCGCATTAAACTAGGCTCAGAAATGTTCGTACATTGTAATTTTTCATAAATTGAAACTGGATAATAATAGATATATGCAAGCAAATCATATTAAACGTAATTAATGTATAGGGTCAATATCTTCACACAATAGGGTTGTCGCAACAAAATTCCAACGGATTCTGATTATTGAATCTCGATCGAGGTATAGCATGACAAATCATATTAAAAGTAATTAATGTATAGGGTCAATATCTTCACACAATAGGGTTGTCGCAACAAAATTCCAACGGATTCTGATTATTGAATCTCGATCGAGGTATAGCATGACCATAGATTCAAGGGAGTAAGACACTCAACAATGTCAACAAATAAAGATATGCGAATATTGCGAATGCGAAATACGCTCACGGTTTACTTTAATTTTAATTAACTCAAAGAAACTAATTTAATTGTCCGTAGTTAATTTAACAAAAGCAAATTCCTTAAAATTACATTAATTGTAAAACACCCCTGGAATTTGTTGTTATCACATAGCAATTGACTGTGTGTGTGCAATAGAAATAGAATGCAACTTGTTTGTGACGTAAACGTTGGGATTTTGGGATTGTATGGGCTATGCTGTAATCGTTCAAAATTTGCGTAGCATAAAAATCATACGTGCTGTGACCCGTGCCGTGATCAGTGAAAAGCACATTAACGTGCTACATTGATCATTTTTATTTTGGTGTTTGGGCTAATGTGGAATGTGTACCGCTATCATTGGCATTTGGCATGTATTGATGCTGAAACCCCGTGGAAAAACAATAATGATATATAAAAGAGAAGGGCTCATATATTCATTAGTAAATCTTACTCATCATCATTCATCATTCAATAGGTGCGGTAGTACAAACAAGATCAGGATCACTGACTAGTAGAGTACGTGTCCAGCATGGATTCCTTGGTGTCATTTTTGATCACCAGACATCAACCAAACTCTTCATGACATACAGTGTTGGATCCAACTATCAGTGAAACTAGATCGGCTAGCTTGACTCACCAAGCTGGAAGTGGGGCCTCTACTATGATTCCTATGTCGTTCTTCGCCCTCTTGGCAGTAATAAGCTCCCTGATCGCTGGAATGTGTTAATATAGCGGAGGTGGTAGTTAAGATGAATGTGTTGATTGAACGTATCCGTTCTGTCGAATTGAGTGCTATACAACTTCGATACATATATGTATATGAACATTGTCCCAAATCAAAAGCATAAACTACAGTCACATTCCAAATTCCATGTTTGTATTTTTTGCGGTGTGTTCGCCGTAAAGTACCTGCCCGCCCACCGATTGCAATCTTCGACCCCCGACCCCCGCACCACACTCACTCAAGTTCGAGTATTGCAAAATTATCAACAAAAATGAAACGGGAGCAGCTACATATTAACTAATAGTTTCCTGGTACACTCAATTCAATTCACGTCTTTTCGATCATATTTACAGATTTATTTTAAAGGCAGCTTAATTTTATTGTTAACTGAAAAGTATTTCGAGGCATGCTAACTCTGCATACATCCCAGTTTATTGTTGAATGTTGAATCTGAATCGAATCTCGTTAGAAGTATTATTAGCTTCTAGTAGGAGATCCTATAGATCTTTTACTTTTGCGACAAGTAGGTGTAGGAACAAACACCAACATAGTTGTTATTTCACTGTTTACGTGCATATACAAATAAAGCAATAGTTAAAAACTAAAGACATTTAAATACATACATAATACCTGTTATAACAATATAGACAATTGAAGGATTAAGTTTTGATGACAATTAATAAATACATATACAAACACTTGCAACTTGATAACCTTTCCCCCTAGTCCCTAAATCATTTAATACTTATGCATCAAAAGTAGCATATTTAGTTCTCTAAAAGAAATCAAATATTACGATTTCGGTTAATCAAACAATTGGGGATACACTGAGTAGTGTCTGGTCTGGTATTTTTGCAACTTGTTTCCCATCTTATATAACCATTATGTCCATTGTTCCTGCATATGAGCTATAATCTCCAAGGGTCGCTATTTCACACGTCGATTTTAATCAACGCTTGAGAAACATGCGGATATGTGAAGTTTACTGTGTTTATATGGTAGGAGTGGGAATTATACCTTTAAGCGCCCCCATACCAGATGAAGATCTAATAGTGACAGTGGATCACGGATTTGTAGCAGAAATACATGACGGAAAGACGAACACAGCACTCTTCTTGACAACTCTTCATAATCCAACGCAGACATCATCCAAAATTGTCAGTGAGCTGCAGACAAGCGATGCTTCTTCCTTCTCCAGTGGCCAACCTTTTTCTTCCCATTGGAACTTATTCTTTAATTTGACAATGCTGCTGATAGGGATACTTCTTTTGCAAGCCTGAGCGACATATTAGTATAGCTACATATTAGTATAGGCATTCCTAAACTTTTGTTTCAAACGCATTTTTCTAAATCCAAGAATATTTTAAGAATTAAGACTAGTAGAAAAGACGAATAGGACTCATAAAATAAATTTTAACTATAGCTCTCCTCGTGTGTCTTAGTAGGCAAATTCTTCTGACCATTTTGAAGGCGGCATATAAATTAACTACCCATTACACTACTTTGTTGGGTTAACGAACATAATGGACCTGACAGTGGTGCGTAGAAGTCTTGTGTGATCTTCTTTCATTTCCTAATCGCTAATTCATTCTTTTTACATTTTAAAGTTGCACTTATTCATCCATATGAAATGAGCATTACAGTGTAATCTTGAGCTTTTTTTTAGTATAAATGCAATATTTTGCCATATTAAAAACTTGTTTTAACTCGGGCAATTTAACGTTTACATTTGAATCGACGGTTTGCTGTGGTAGCAGTCGGTTTAAGTAAATTTTAAAGATGGTTTGGTATATATCATGTGATATTGAACAATTTCAATTAAATAAAAATAGTAAAGTAAACGCACTGATGTACATTTTATTTCTGCATATTTAACCTAGACAGTCATAATTTCATGACATACATGTAGCTTATCTTAAATGCTCTGACTACCATCACACGTCACAGTCACGTAGTGTTTTAAAACTGTCCAGAACCGTTAATACGTGAATGTGATGTCCCATGGAGACACACGTGTCACTACCAAATACTCGGCAGTAAAGCGTGTGAATTGAAATCCATAGACTACCGATCCATGACAGCCATGTATTATGCCTTTGCATATTTAGTAAAGTACACTACGAGCATTTGGAGTTATCATTGGAGTTATCAACTAAAGCTATCCTTCATTCGACTAATTCGACAGCTTGTACAACCAAGGAGGTTTCAACATCTACATTTTAACATATAATATCCCTACTTAAAACTCTCTGGGTACAACCGATTCTGTGTCACACTGCTTTTTTGAGTTTTAAAATTATTCGTGTCATTTGTGTTCATGTTAATTTGATTATTCTGGTTGTATTATATTATGAACTAGAACCACCAGGCGGTTCCTCTCTCGCGGCAGTGTACACACAAAATGGCATTGCAATCAATGTTTTCGGAAATGTTGACTTCATATAGATAGTGCATCCCTAGTTCATATTGCATATACCCTGCCTAATACGTTCCCTAAAAGAATACATATAAATTTTGAAAATCGAAATAAATTGAGGTTTTGCGATATCAATTTTTATTTTTGAGTCAACATTTCCAATACCCTGTATCCCAGAGCCCCCAAATTCTTTTCTCTGGGGACTTTAAAGGGGGTAGTAAACGTTAGGCGCTGAATCTAATTTATTTACGATATCTCACGTGGCCTGACAATGAGATTCGTTGAAGTGGTGCTCCAATATTCCGGAATGTTAGATTGCTTAATATGTAACAAAACTATGCTGAAAACGATGAAACTGTCAGATTAGAAACGTTGGAACGCCTACGGTATAATTAATATGGTGATTTCCATAGTTTCACCTTAATACCACACACTATATATAGGGAAAATTTTGGCAAAAATTTTTATGATCAATTATTGTAGAGCTAAAAAAGCTATGCGTTTTTGCAATTTTGAAATTCGGAACCATTTCCAAGGAATTGCGTCCTATTTAATCTAGCGCCAGTTAATTATACGGCATCTTGACAAAACGGCTACGAGTTTCAATATACTTTAAATTGCAAAAACGCATAACTTTTTTAGCTCTACAATAATTGACTATAAAAAATAATTGCCAAAATTGATTTTAGTAATCCTAATCCGTAATCCCAACTTGCAATCTTGGTAGTGTGTAATCCATAATCCGTAATCCCAACTTGCAATCTTGGTAGTGTGTAATCCATAATCCGTAATCCCACATTTGAATAGTTGTGGTGTAATCCCGTAATCCATAATCCCAGACCCATAAGTTTTAATAAGTTCATTTTGCAAGAAAACCTAACAAGCAAATGCTGTGTTTTAAACGTAAACAGCTAAATTTGACGCAAATTCGACGATATTTGCAAAAATAAATTATTAATACACATTATTATATTGATATGAGTAGCTTATTATTTTCTAAGTAATCCAAAATCCGTAATCCCTCATCTCAAAATTTTGCACGGTAATCCGTAATCCGAAATCTAAGGATTACGAAAAAAATTAATTTAATCCGTAATCCCTTATCCTAGATTTTATTAGTGTAATCCGCAACCCGTAATGCAAGTTCATTTTTGTCGGGATTACCGATCCCTGCACTCCAAGTAGTGTACTATCAGTATGCCGACTCCATATAGCGCACCCATGGTTCATATTCCGTGCCCCGTGCCTACTTTATCTCTAAAACAATAAATGTAAATTTTGATAATCCGAAGATTTCAGAGTGTCACTTTTTATTCCCGAGTCAATATCTCCAATACCGTTTATCATAGCGCCCCCAAATTCTTTTTTCTGGGGGTTTCAGAGGGGGTAGTAAACTTTAGTCGCTGAATCTGCTGGTGTCAGATTTTCCGTGCCTCGTACGTGGCCTGAGATATGGGGCATTTGAAGTCGTTAGTTGAAATGGTGTACCCCGGTTAATATAGTAGACCGGTACCCCAAGTAGCGTACTCTTGGGTTCTTTGCCTCATGCTGACTACATATAGTGCGTTGCATTGGCACATCTAGCTAGCATACCCACCTCAAATACTACAACCCTGCCTAATGTACCCTACCCCTACCCCCACTTTATGTAGTACGCCCCTAAAAGATATACACTACCCCCTAACATAGTAAAGCATATTGCACATCTATATTATAAATTATAATTATTTATAATAATATATAATAATATAATTATTATGCTAGATGCATCAGTGGGAGTGTAGTAGAGACGTAATCTCCCGGTGGATTTGGAATTTTCCAAGATTATCCAAAATTATGCATGTTAGCTCATTTGTGTAAAAATGATTTCAAATTATGCAAATTAGCTCATTTGCATACTTACGGTTTTTTGCGAATATCTCGAAACGAAGGGGCGTGTTCGCGTGTGATCTCGACGGATTCTGCATATACATGAGTCAGTGACGGTATCATACGGGATTCAGAGGAATTTTCGGTAAAATTACGATTTTAATAATTTGGGAGCCCGAGTGTGCGCAATTTTGTGGTTATCGGTAGCCATACATATGCATACGTGTTGTAATTATGGTAGTCAAAGAAATCGCATGCGTGAAATTAACTGGTATTGAACTATAGGTGGCTCTAGGGAAAAGGCAGCTGGGAAAAGGTTAAGTAAATTTTAAAGATGGTTTGGTATATATCATGTGATATTGAACAATTTCAATTAAATAAAAATAGTAAAGTAAACGCACTGATGTACATTTTATTTCTGCATGCTTGCTTTCCGTTAAATCAATATGCAATATAACAATAAAATGTTTTATATCATAATCAAAATCAACTCCTTTCTAATATGAAGAATAATTGTCACATTATAATAGTGAATTAGTCTACATATTATAAAGACGTTAACTACTATAACTGATAAAGCTGACCGAGCAGTCACAACACAATATAGTCACATGTACACTTTATAAAGCTGATTTAACAGAGATAAAAGCAGTAAATCTGTGCATATATCTAGGTCTTGTAGCAGTTGGATATTCCGCACAAATAAACCATAACCCTGTAATCGTCATAGAACACCCATTCTCCGCGTTTATTGTGCAGCGTTACCGTGAATCAAATACCAATCGACGACGCAGTGGTGGAACGCCTGCAAATACCCTTTTTAGTGCGCGAGTTCTGAGACCAGTCAGTCGTCGTTAATTGAGAAGTGCCGAACAATAAATAAGATCTGTTTTTTGTGGTAATATACATGTACTTATCCAATTCATATTTTCATGTACCTTTTTATATCAATAAAATCCCATATCTACTTCATCTGACATTCCAATTTCCAGTACACGCATTATGGTGTGCTGGGGAAATGCTAACGCGTGGTATCTGATTGTGAGCATGAAAACTGGATAGTTATGTATTAATTTATGTACTAACCGTGACAGGAGAAAACTGCATGATATCAATTAAACTCAACTCAGCTTTCTTATTGCAACTTATGACTTAAAATTAGTGGGACTTGGGGACCAAAGAAGATTGCTAAATGATTGTTCATGTGTATTATATTGCATTATAATTGCAGGTTTAACAATTACGTATTATTCGTATTACAAACCAAAGTCGATCAAAATCATGGTAGATCGGCCATTCCATATCAAAATTGTGATGGAACATAGTGTTCGTACATCACTGGCCTCTATCGATGAAGCTGTAGTAGAATACATTAGTAACGTTTTATTTTCGGGAAGTGTGAAATCATTATTGCCACTTGCTTAATTTATTTAAGACTTTTTGCGATTGTCTACGTTGAATGTATTATGTAAATGTTTGAATTGCCTGTGCAAAATAACGAATTTTGAATTCCTCAATTATTTTTTGTAAGCGGATTTTTGTAACTTTTTAAAGATTAAACATAACGAGTTTGCCAAGTTTTCTAAAACTCTAAAAGATTTTTTTTTGCATTTTAATTGCTAATATGAAGCTATAATGCTATTACAAGTACGGGGTTAGTCATACTACGCAAACGCAGGACCCGATTTCAAGTTAAACTTGTCGTGTGCAATTTCCCCCTTGTTTTTACTGTTCTCGTCTATGCATGAAAGAAAATAACGATTATCTCTTAATTCCTATCCTACTATGACGCAAACTATGACGCACTACGTGTAGCCGTTATCGCAAGAGGGAGATCCTTAAGTCTGACGCCTGTTCTACAGGCAAATCAACCATTTGTTTTTCGCATTATTGCAAAAAAGACTAATAAAGGAAACGACGGCCCATCGTCAGTGTGGAAGCTTTTCTCTGGAAGATGTACCGATCCATCAAAACAAAAAACTTCGATTGGTCAAGGTAGAAGTATAAAATCGGGTTAAAGAAGCTAAGATATTAATCCACAGGTGTATTTATTTGAATAAATGTTTGTGACTTTTTTATATTCCAACCTCTTACATGCAGAAAAAACCCTAATGATTTTCTTGGAATGTATTAGCATTTAGCATAATGTTTATTCACAAAATACGTTTATAATTTTTTTTATCTGAAGATAATTTCCAGCTACTACGACCTAAGAGTGTTTGAACCATTTTGAACATATGAAACTCTTCCTTAAATTTTACAGCTACATGAATGTACCGGTACATGACTAATAAAAAGATGGCCGTTTCGTATCGCATCTCCCAGCTTCAACATCGTTATGTGCATATAGAGTATGCTTTTGTGCATTACAGATTTTAAGAACAAAGAACAAGACACAATTCAATTAGAAAACAAAACGAGGTCCCAAGAAAATACTTGAAATTGATTCGCAACTCTCACTCTACTCTGACCAAAAGCTGGAGAATTAAAAGCACAAAAACTGGTTTTCCATATATACTTGCAGTAATTTATCAACTTCATGCACGACGGAAGCATTCTTCTCTATGCAGTATGCAAACAACAGATGCTATACCAGAAAGTACTATGCAGTCTGCAGTATAAATATTACGTATTATACAGAATAATACAGAACTGTTGGATTGGAAGGATTACCAAGGCGTAGAAGAACACAAATCAAATTGCAGGATTGTATGATGAATTTTTCACGGATTGCGGCTATTGCGAGAATTTAGCTTTTTGTACTTGTCAGTCGTTCAAGGTGCATGGAGCAGAACAAAAAATAAGACAGCTTTTTGTAAGGATTTAAACTCCTCATCATCAAGAGCAATAGCATAGCACTTGCCCATTCTTTGACGGAGATGAAAATGCCCAAATTCAAAAGATGTTTTGTACATATTGTGTTTGTGTACACTGCAACAGCAGAAGTTCAAAAGACCTGCAAGACTTTTCTCGGTTCTGCGAAAATCATCCAATTCATCCAATGCTCATTTATTAGTTCCCCATTTAATATGCTAAGAAAAGTGCTGTATTTTTGTCAAGAAACAGATTTTCATACAACGTGACACCGGGCACAACGTGAAACATTTGTTAAGAATAAACTCTCATAGAGCGAAAATAATATGAAGTCTATACACCTATCATCACAGATAGCAGCAATCCTTTTAGGATTATGGATACTCAACTTTGCGTCGTCCGGAAAAGCTGAAGTCGCCTCAACGAATAATCAATTAGCGTTAAAGTTGTATTATGTAAGAAGATAGGTAAATGATGGAAATCGGAAAGAAGTAGATAATATCATTCTTTATGATTTTCTCTTTTAATGTTGTTCTAGCATCTAGCCAAAAGTTCAGAAGGTGACATTCTGTTTTCTCCATTCTCCCTCAGCAGTCTTGTTAGTGTTTTAGGAAGCATGGCAGGAGAAGGAACAATGGAGCGAATTGCAGGAGCAATGGATTATACAGACGATTATGTGTCAATAACAAATGACTATAAACGCATACTTATAGAGTTTCAGGTACCTAATTTCTGATGTGTTTCAAGTACATTCTAATGTTACAAACGTTTTGCGTCTGTCAATTTGCCATCAATTACAGACGTAAGCGTTAGATTCTGCTCGTAGATGGTAATGTATCGTAGTCTTAAAGTATCTTACATGCAGATGTTTTAGTTATTTAATCCAAGGTATTTAACTCTAGAAACTTGAATCACTGAACGAAACAGTTATGGAATTACAACAAAAGGGCGATTTGCGATTAAGTCAAGAGTTCAAGTTCTTGTTGGCAAAATACTTGTTCGAAATTTCTCCGTTGAAATTTATCACAGGATCAGGAAAAACACAAAACGAGGACGATAACTATATGACAACAATTCTCAATCTAGGTAATTACCTGTTCAACTTTATAACGTCCACCTCGTTTTTATCGAACCCTTTACACCACCTTTACTCCAGAAACCTTGGCTTTTACTTTGTTGATATGCAGGAAACAAGACTGAAAATGAAATTGATCAGTTGTTCCAAATGCGAAATAC
>JAANSN010006105.1:0-11145 GCA_036850665.1 Dicranocentrus wangi
CAACAACAAGGACAAGTACATCGTCATAACCTTTACCATCCTGCGCAGCCTCCTATCCAAGCAGCGTACAATCCTATGGGGCAACAGAATCATCCCCCATGGCAAGACCATCGTCGTGGGTATCGCGCAGTACATCACCCAGGACCAGTGGCCAACATTCCGATAGGTCAACGAAATATTCCTCAGCAGGTTCATGATCAAGGTTACGTACAAGCATATCACCAACCGAATCATCACCAATTGGTAAACAATCGTGGTTATCGTGCATTACATCCTCCAAGACGGGTCGTCTACCCTGAGATTCCCCAATTACATCCTCCAAGACCAGTCGCCTACCCTGAAATTCCCCAACTACATCCTCCTCAACTAGCAGACAATCGAATTTGTCGCCCAGTATATACAGGACCAATTGCCTACAATCAGATCCGTCACCCATTTCATCCTCAACGACCAGACAATCGTGCCTATAGACAAGATCATCCGCCGAGGCCGGTAGTTCGACATGTTCATCCACCGAGGCCGGTTGTTCCTCAAGTACATTCACCGAGACCGGTTGTTCCTCAAGGACATTCACCGAGACCGGTCGTTGAAAATCAAATTGGCCAACTTGGAACACTTTCTCCAGCTCCTCCTCAGCAGCCAGTTAACAACGCACCCCCTCCAGCTTTTGATAATGCTATTAGACCTGACAACGTTGTGTATGGCCAACCCCTTCCTCAAATACCAGTCATTAATGTTGAACCAGTTTCTCCAAATAATGCGAATCTTCAACAAAGAGCATTAGAACTTCCCAGAAATGACGACATACCTAAACCAACAAATGAGGCTATATGCGCGTCAATTTGTGGCTACCAATACATTGATACAAGTATAACTATGCTATATGCATGCCGACATTGCATAGATGGAATTGTTTTATCTATTACTATTTTTGACAGAAACTTTTATTTCCAGACATTTCGAGCATAACACAGCGAGAAAGGATGAGGGATATTATTGAAGAAAATCGTGGTAGTGCACAACCACAGCACTGCGCATGTAAAGATGACAGTGGCCGTAAGTGTCATACAAATGACTGCAAAAACCGAAGAAACCAAATGGCATGCCCCTCTGACTGCGGTCCTAATTGCTGCAACAATCCGTACAAATACATTTCTTTTGATTTATACTTTTTAGCTAACAATCTAATGTTAAAATTGCTTTTTTTTATCGCTGTGGTTGTTCATATTGCAGATGGGCACAGCAACATTTTACATTTGCAGCCGGGGTGAAAACATACATCAAACATAACCAAGAAAAACAGTTTGGAATGTATGCTCATGCACCTATTCAGGAAGGGGAATTTATTGGCGAGTACAACGGGATACTTATGGCAGCAGGCACCATCCTACCAGAAGAAGAACATCACTATCTACTTAAATTGGCGGATTCAAATCTTATAATTAATCCCTATAGAAGTGGCAATTGTTTGAGGCTAGTGTCACACTCATGTAATCCAAATTGCGAGGCTCGCATCTACGTGCATAATGAGGTGTACAAGATTGTCTTTGTCGCAATAAGAGATATCAAAAAAGACTCAGAGTTGACGTTTCATTATGAATCGTTTGAAGAAAGTCGAATTGTATGTAAAGTATACATGTAATTACTATGAAAGTATTGACGTCTATTTGTGTTTGATTTGAATTTTGTTTTACATACATACCTCAGAAATGTTACTGCAGTTCAACGGACGACAACCAAAACACAGAACCGAACATCAAAACGAAACAAGTTTGGAGACCTTTTTCTGCCATCCGAAGCGATGACCAATGTAATAAAATAAATAATCTAAGTGAGAGACCAGTAACTGTTCCTGAAAATAAAAGTGAAAGCTTAAAGGCAAACGCGCAAGAGGCCGGTGCCACTCCAAAAGATTTAAATAATCAACCTGGTAATAATTACGTTATTTTTGATTGTATAAATGTCATATTAAAAGGATTGCTGTATTAAAAGTAAGAATTATAAACCAGACGAAACCATCCATAACTTACTTGCGGAAATTCAACGTTTCGGATGTCAGAATAATGCAACTTTAAAACGCTTGAGAGAAAATACTGATGCGTGGCTACTGGATGAATTCAACAAAGAAAACAAGCTTCCGGGTTTCGATAAGAAGAAACGATTATGCCAGGATTTGTTAATGTTCATTGGAGACCGATTTGCGTGGAATTATGTTAATCTGAAGTCAGCCGACGCAATGGTATGTCGCGATTTTTTGTATGTCCACATTTTAAACAAAGGTTTAAGTATCCAACTTTGTATTTTTCTTGTTTACTTGTTAATAAGGCTCAAGCAGCTCTCGACCATATTCAAAACTATAATAACCCTTTGGAGGATCTAGATCCTACCTTGTCATTGCTCTTGAATAATGCACTTTGTATTCTAAACCTGTCGTCACTACATGAACAAATTATTCGCGAATATCTGCAGCACCAGCAACAACGACTCACTAGCAATACCGCGCAGATATCACCGGCATCGGTATAAATCGATTGGTTCTTATTCATTGTTCTATCATAACAGTGTTTGGGTTAAAGTGATCTTGAGCTTATGATTTGTGATTACAGGAAAAAAGTACTTCAAGCACACGCTCAGGACAAAGTCAATATACTACTCGTATAACTAAAAAACGAACACGTCAAAAAGTACGTCAAGAGATTGCAGATGCACCACAGCATCTACATGTGGAAAATATCTCACCTACACAACCTTCATCAAAGCGTCAAAAAACTATCAGTATTATTGAAACAACACAACATGCATCATCATCATCGCCACCAGCATCTCCTACAAAATCAAACACTACTCAAAATCAACAAAACTTATCAAGCCAGCAAATCTCTCCTGAAAAACTAATGGAACAAACTCAACATTCTAATTTAGCTTTAACATCACAGGCTCCATCATCATTATCAGCATCTCCTACCAAACAGTTTACACATACCCAGCAAATGTCACCTGATAACCCGATCGAACAAACGCAATATTCTGTTCATGATATCATTACAGAAATGGAAAATTTAGTAGTCTCGTCAAACAAGACTCAGCGTCCAAGTTCCGTTCCACTGGAAACTTTAGTAGTGTCGCCAAACAAGACTCACCGTGCAAGTTCCGTTCCAGTAGAAACCTTAGTAGTCTCGCCAAACAAGACTCTGCGAGAAAGTTCCGTTCCAGACAACAGAATAAAACTGGGAATTTTGTTTGGGAACATCAAAAACGAAAGAATATATGATACACTTTTAGCGTTTATATTGCATGGAAATCCTGAAAAGTTTGATATGAAATTGTTTGGAATTCAGTCACCTCCTCCATTGTCTCCTAATAATGTTCAATCAACAAAATACAAATTAATGTATCAAATTAACAATCTTTATGCAGAGATACCTAGTAATATCAATCTTAACCGAAGTCAGCATCGTATGAAGAAGGTTGCCAACAAAATTGAGTACATATTTTCAAGCAATGACTCAATAGAGGTAAAAAATGAATTTTATTGTTCTGAATAACAATGTACCATCTATTATTACGCTTATCATAACAATGTTGACTAAAACAACCCATGAATCAAACAATTTGTTACATCAAAGTCATTTGGACTGGTAGCAGCATTTGAAAAATTTAAGTTAAAGCATCCATCGCTGGATATTATGCTGCTTCTACTTTCAAAGGACGAAGTGAGTAAATGGAATGCCTTCCTGGAGCAAAAACCAGCTCGACTTCTGATTCTCAGTATGGCAGTATACAATGCTGGTCCTCCCATCAATCCCTGTATCGAGTATATCTTAAGTGACCATCACACCATACCTACAAATAATGTGGCCATCTATAATCACACAAAGACTCTTTATATTCCAATGACACACATTAGTGTGAACCTTATTAATCGGTACCCCTGCCTGCGATTTCGTATGAAAATCACCACAGCTTCGGTGAGTCAGAATACTAAATATATAAAAAAGTCAACAGAGTAACAATAATGATGAAGATTTTTGTCATTCGATTTTGTAGGAAAAAAATATGTTTGTGCTGCACTCTAATTGGCCATTACACCAATCCTGGACATTATCAGAAGAGCAAGACGAAGTTTGGGTATTAATAGAAATAATGATCATATGGAAAGTGCTATTAAAAGATTTCTATTCATTTTACAAGCTACCTTTTATTGCTAAAAAATAGGCTCAAGTTTTAAGGTGTGAGAAGAGGCAAAGGCGACATGACGATAATGACGATGCCACAAAACCAAATTTTTATGTCAACAATTTCAAGTTCTATTTGCCAGATAAAATTTTGGCAATGAGTCCCAAACAAATGAACGAAACATTTAATGATGGAACCCGCGCAATTGTTGTAACCTATCGTGAATTTTACAAGTTGCCGTCACATAAGGATGCATGTATATTAGCATGCTTCTCTGATGTCCCACGGCTTGGTCCAGGCACCCAAACCGACGTCTGGAAATCGGTAAACCCCTACCACAATAATAAAAATGCTGCTTATTAAATTCATTAATTCTGGAAGTCTCCACATGATCATTAGGAATTACTCACAGGTACTAGAAAAAAGTCCTCATGTTCATCTTTGGCTAAGCCTTACAAACTCAAAGGCCCTTCGAGATCGCGTTGTTTTGGATCTTTCTACATTTAGTAATAGGGCTAATAGAAAACACGTCATTGACAAGTCAAGAATACATGTATGTGATCCTCCAGAATCGGAACTGGAAACGATTCTTCGTTACAGTGTATGCACAGTTGGTACTGATGTGTACGAAGCACAAGATGCAAGACAAGTTGCATTGATGCTAGCTTCTAGATTGCCTTGTGTCATTTTGAAGTCGGACAGTAGGGCATCAAAGGAATGCTGTGGAGTATTAGCAAGTATTAACCTACATGCGCAATTGGTTGCACTTGACAGGAATGATTATTATTCAAAACTAAAACAACTCGTTAAATCTCCAACAAGGTATATAGCATCAAGTCTTTAACTCCAGCAGACATTTGCGTGATTGATGATGATTCATATTGCTTCATATCACAGATATAGAGGAAATAAATTCGACCCGCATCTTACACTCTGTGTGAACGACCTTCCACCATTTAATTGTGCCCTTCAAGTAGCGTCCATCGAAGCTGCGATCGCCCAATTATTTCCCCGTGTGCATCTGGATGAATGGATTGCATTGCATCCCAACTTGTCTATCGAATATAACGAAATTTTGGTAATCATCATTACTATGAAAAATGATATAATATCAACTCTCAATTTCTCGTTTCGTTATCTTGTTTTCTTTTTCGTTCACACAAAGGCAACATATCCTGCCTTGATACTTGACGATAAGTTTGTGACTATCCGAAGACAAAGACGAACACGACAAGATAGACTTTCCGCTGAAAATCGCATGGAAGTACAGCCAAATGATGACGTTGTCCAAGATGACCTTGCAATGGACAATGACATTTACGAATCAGAGAATGCCACTATACAACCGTCTCCAACTGAAGTCTTTCCAAGCATACGTACAATTGCAGCTGAACTAAGAGAAAAAGCTCGAGTACAAAATATTCAAGTTGAGTATGTAATTGAAGACTACGTAGCTAATCTTGAACCAGGACGACTTATGCATTTCTATAATGCAGAAATTCCAAACGCTAATTTGAACCTTGTTGCAATTGAACAACTTCGACAAGCACTTCCTAAAGGATATAGGGATCGTTTGAAAGAACAATTAACGGACTACTTATCAGGTGAACAGAGAAATCAAAACGACCAACCAGTTGCCCAAGATAACGGCGATGCTGCTGCTGCTGGTAATGACAATGCGGAAATATCACCCCGTGGTGGCGCAGCGGTCGATGTTCCACACGAAAATCATCCAGATATTAATATGCAATTGCTGGGTTGGAATGATAGGTTTGTTATGCCAATATGGTCAAGTAAGTAGTAGTACTGTTTACCTGCCTATCTACATAACATATCAACCAAGCACTGTAACCGATGTTGCTGACTGTAACTGTAACGCATCTTCATTTCTATTAGTTCAACAGTATCATGAACTTATGAATTTGTCACAAACTGAACATGAAAAGTGGTTGATGCAAAGAAAAGGACAACGTATCGTTAATATTGCAAGCCTTATGAGCGCCGTGGATATGATATTTGATAACATGCTGCAAAATCTAGATAGGCTTCCTGCTGGGATTTGCATGGTTTATTATATGGTGCTTAAACTGCAAGGTATCGTCATGCTGCTACTTCTACTACTACAACTACAAATACTAACAGTATATAATAATGGAGTTCTACTAAAGTATAGAGTACAATTACTATTATTATTATTATCATCATAGAATTCTTTCAGTGTGGATTTCCTCTGTACAACCCTAATGGACATGTCGACTTTTTCAAGTTTCACAAATTTTTTGACACGCACGAGTCGATGCTTTTCACTCATTACCATACAATTACTCATCGTGACCTAAACGGCAACGCAATTGGCCATCCTTGCATTCACGACCAATGTGGGCTGAGTAAAACTGATTTCGAACGCATAGATTATAGAAATCACACCACAAAAGATTTGCGAAAACTAAAAGTCGTGGAAGTTGTCATTGTTCAAGACCCAGTACACCCAGAAACAATTTCTACTCCCACGCTAAAAGAAACATTCCCAGGCTGTGTTTTCTGTGGGTACCAATTTAGAAAATTAGGTGGTAGTCGAACTGCTGATGCATACGCTCATCAACATCGACAAACAATAGACAAACACCGATACCATTCGCATACCTACAACTGCGAAACTGCGTCACATACCATTACGAGATGTGAACGTTGTGCCCGTGCATTTCCACCAGAAACAGAAGGAGAGGACGGAGGACAAGGGGGAAACGTAGGACCAGAAACACTAACGAGGCATCATGACTTGGCTGGGACAAATAACCCAGCAGCATTCCAGGAACTTTCTGATCACCTTCAAAGATCTGACCCACATGTAAGTCCAGTGCATGGTGAGATTTTATCAGTAGAGGAAACAACCGAAGATTACTTGAGGGACCTGAGGGATCATTGGCAAGACTTTCTCCAAATTAATCGACTTGGTTTGTTCTTGTTACCTCATTTACTAATAATAATAATAATAATAATAATAATAATATTGCAGACATTGTAAAATAATGGCGGTATAAGGATCCGAATAATGGTTTTGTTTGTAGACACTCCAATGGCATCAATAGCTGCATATGGATTAGAAAACAATCACTGGAAAAAGTATCAACCAGGCCAAAGAGCATGGACATTTATGTACATTAAAGATCATGTATACGATGTCGTGAATAGGTTTGGAACTGAAGACATTATACCTCAGGTGTCTAGCACCGGACTATTTGGTTTACAGTTTTTGGACACTTTGCAGGGTATGCGGTACTATTTATTGTCAGTTAAAGTCATTTCCAAAACCAACCATTAATCCTAATCAGAACGATAATAATATAAATCAACAGCTGCTATGAGTCGAAACCCGTTGACATATGTACCACAACTACCCAAGCAGCCAATGATTACAATGAAATGTAACAAGGAATTACGTATACGGGCGTTTCTATCTTCTTTTGTCCGCGACGGCATCCCCTACCAATTCAACGAACAAAGATTCAAAACAATGGAAAACAACTCAAACAATTACAGAACAAGGGGAACAATATGTCCGGTATGTAATGTATTGCACCCGGACTATGACATCGCCAGGATGCATGTTTTCAAAGATGATGAAATGAAAAGACCGAATCAAGTTGACATTGAAAACGCTGCAATTTGGACTGAAACACCAACAGACGGCCCACCGGTAACGATTAGAAGCGTTGTAGATAAAGAATCAAGCTAGACGAAATATTGCACTGACATTTAAGATTTTAAAAAATAACTACGTATTTACCAAAATATCTTGTCCAATGATTTTCCTGAAAGTTGGCAAAATTTTTAGTAGTTTCATGTGTCAGCGAAAACCCAAAATTGGAAATGTTGTATTGTAAATAATTGTAAATCATCGTACGAAAGTAATAATAATAAGTCTTATTATAAAGCAGAAACACCAAAACTTGCAACTAGTTTTAATCATAAGCAGTAAATAACGCGCATGCTATCCAGACACATTTGTTTATGATGTTCTTTAATAAATCAGTAGAACTACGTAAAGTTATCACGTGTTTTACATCCGCTTTTGAAAGTAGTTAGTCGCTACATTCACTGCAACACTACTAGAAGCATGCCAAATACACTCTACTACTGCGGGCTACTATTCTGCTGCCATTTACTTTTATTCGCTTTAGAGCTCTCGCTCCCCGTCGGTATTACAAAATAAAACACGAGTACGAATATGTGACTAAATGGACGCACAGGGCCCGTTGCGCTAGAAGGGTAAGCTATATGTCGATCGGAATTGATAAGCCTCAGGAACAATATGCCGTTGGAATTTCGTTGCGGGAACCCTCCAGAGAGTTCCAACAGGGTGTTCTTTTATATCAATATTTACATAGATAATATTATGTTTGCCCATAGTATAACTACGTATTCGACTACCAATTGCATAAATGCAGAATTTTTTTAAAGCATTCACAAGCATATTGTAGGATGATCTACTTCACTTAGGAAGTGTTAGGTTAGGTTGGAGAGGTTATGGATTATGATAAATAACATTTAATGTTGGATGAATCATAGACATATTTTTTTGGCAGTGTTAGGTTAGGTAGAAGAGGTTAAGAACGCGGAGATAGTATTTGTCTTGTGGGGAATGGATGATATATTTCATTTTATCTAGTGTTAGGTTACGTGAGAAGTTAGGAGTAAGCTTGGGAATGCTTTAAATAAACCTACATTATGACATTGGTAGTCCGGTTTACAATGGCCAAGCATCATATTATCTATGTAAATATTGATATAAAACAACACCCTGTTGAGTCTCTCTTGAGGTTTCCCGCAACGAAATTAATTCCAACGGCATATTGTTCCTGAGGTTTATCGCTTCCGATCAACATATGGCTTACCCTGCTAGCGCAACGGGCGCTGTGTGCGTCCATTTTCCCGAATATTTAATTTCACATGGTCTTTCATAATTACCTATGATGTGACTCAGCAGGATATCCGATAGCAACTACTAACTTGGCCAGTAATATGTAGAGTTGTATTATTTCAACCGTTTTCTCCCAAAATGTTAGAATTTCCATTTTGCTAGCAATGCACTTTTACATTCTTTTATGATAATGATGATCTCCTGTAGAGTGTACATGCAGTATTACACCATTGTGTTTTAGCTCGTGTAAAAAACGGTCAGCAACAATGGACCAAGTTAACAAAATGTCTTGGCTGCCTGCGGAAGAACAGAACCTTCTAGCAACATTCAAGCAACAATGGCATAGCATAAGGAATGAAAGTGGTATGGTTAACCTCGACCAAGATCTCCAAGAATTGTACTCATCTTCAAGCTGGACCAATTCCACACAAGTATTCAAGGATGTGATGAATGCTGTAAAACTTGTACGCGATGCGTTTTTCCTCAATTCTTTGAAAAATGCTTACAGCTATAAGCAAAATGCGTCCGAATTTGTAAGTGAGCTTAATAAGCAAGAAACGTTTTCAGCTAAACGATATTGTAAAAATAATCAAACAATGAATTGACTAGATCCGAAAGGTTTTCTATTCTGGTCCGAAAAACAAAATTCGGAAGCGTTTGCAGTGGTTGTATGACCGTGTTCCCCAATTTTTTGTTCTCGATGACTTGCTCCTATTCCCTCTGCAAACTGAAGATCATTGTCTCATGAGTAACATTCATATGGACTGTATTGGTGAAGCCTTGGTTAGTCCATATTATTGTATCCTACTTACTTATAGTTATTACTGAATGGTGCAAATCATAATGCAGGCGACGATTATTCATCATTCTTGTTGTAGGCAACAATCACGCTACCAACAGATCCATTCAAATGTTCTCCACTCCCACTGGCATATCTTCCAGTGAAACAACGGGGACGGAAAATTATATTGGGAATCATTTTACCAGCACTTGTTAAAGGAAATGCTTTACCATACCTCATTCAACCAATCTTAGCCAATATTGACAACCAAGAATTTCAGCTAGTGTGTTTTCACACAGGCACAGGTACGTAGTAGTATGAGAAAGGATAATACAACATAATAATGCTGGTTTATTATGTACATTCGTTGTTCCATGATTCAATTTGTCTACAAACAGGACAAGACGTCACATGGTGCAAGTTTATCAACAAAAACGGAAATACTAAACACATTATACTTGGTGATGAAATCAAATCCTACAAATTTGCGACGAAGATTGACAATTTGGATAAGATTTTAGAAGCAATTTGTGACAAGATATCCACAGAAGAATGCGACGTTCTGCTGCATGTTGCAGGGCTGGATTTTCCAGAAATCGTACTGAAACATCGTTTCTCAATCGCAAGAATTGCTGTTTGTCATGCGATTGGGTTTCCCACGGGATCATCCGGATGCAATTCTGTGGATGCTTTAATTGCTGATCATAGCATAATCCCACGAAATGAAACAATTCACTACAGAGAAAGAATTGCATATTTTCCCGGGACATTTCTTCCAGGAACTGCCACCGATTTATTTCCACACTTGACAAACCGAGTTGATCTGCAATGGGACAATGTATTTGAACATAGTATAAGTCTCAAATCACTAATTATTTTATCTACTCTCAAATACTTTGTTTGTTCTCGTGAACTTTATTATACAGGAAGAATTTGTCTTAAATTCAATTGACCGGATTCCAGAATGGGTCCAAGAATACTCCAACGAAATTCTTGTAAGAAGTTTAAATAACTACATGAATATTATCATCATGATGATGATGATTACTAATTTCGCGTAATAAATTAGTCGGGACTCAAGTTGGGAAAAGGCCATATTACCATAGCTGGTCTCCAGTTTGTGAATGGAAATCATAATGATATGCGAAATTTATTTGGAGAGGATGTATTGAATGGGACGAAAAAAATACCATCGTCATGCATCGTTGTTACGTCTAGAGCAATATATGATCTACCGGAACATGGAAAGATTATCGGAGTATTTACA
>JAANSN010006106.1:0-11144 GCA_036850665.1 Dicranocentrus wangi
ATCAGTCAATTACCACCCATGGACAGAGGGCGAATGACTCCATCCATTCCAGTTTGCAGGCGAATTTTTATACATACCTATGCAATGCTCAAGGTTATCAAATGTAACGGACTCACAAAACACTTAAGTATTTTGTTTGGCTGTGTAATATAATAGGCTGACATATAAGTACGTATGTATGCAAATGATTTCAGCGTTGTCATTAAACGCGGCACGATATAACGCTACAATAAGCAAGAAGGGAATAAAACGCAGGGATATGAATATTTATGCTCTCATTTTCATTGCCAGTTATTAATTTCGAGAAAATCCGTTCTGTTCCCTCCAGTCATGCATCCCTGGTGTATTTTCATTGTTTTCTGATTTTAAAAAAGTATTTATTGACAAAAATATTTAATATTTGCTCCATATATAAGGCCGATTTTTATCTGGCATCATTTATAATTCATGTGTGCCTTGTAACACACTACAAAATTCAAGTTTTCAGTGAACTTTTAACTGTAAGCTGAAAGCTGATACGGTGAGACAAACATAATATCATCGTCGTGATCCAAAGTTGATGTTTGTGAGAGCAAGCCGCAAACGAAGTAGATATGCTTAGTATAATGAAGCTCAATTTGATTTTTCCGTTAATTATTTTCAACATTCACTTTTCTTGTTGCTTCAAGGTGAGCCAAGCGGCGGGCGGAGGCTAAACTGCTCGAGAACGAGGAGCGGACTGTGGTGAAGCTAAATAGGAATGATCATCATCATGATCATCATGACAATCTGGAGTTGGAGTGCTGTGCGTGGAGACAATTTCTGGAAAAGTTGACCCCACACATACTGAATCCACCTCCAAACGTTAAACCTCATCTGCAAACGAAACAAGATCTTTCAGTAATGACCTACTTCCCAGTCTTACAGGTTCTTCAGGTGGAGTAGTGGAACACCACCGGACGGAAGCCCTACTTTTTCTGATCCCGAAAATCCCATAAACAAAAAAGCTTTGCATGTTGTGGTCTCATTTTTTGTCAAACACGAAGAAGCGTGTGCGTGTCGAGGTGTTGTGTTGTGAAGTGGCGAACCAAGACAAAAAATAGTACTCCTCCACTTTGTCTAACTTTACCCCATTGAAAAAGAGGGAAGGATGCTGTTTAAAAAGGTAACAGCCAAAAGAATGTCTTTTGTTGACACCTCTCTCATATTTTTCTTCTTGTTTTGTTTTGTTTTGTTGCATTCAGTTTTGTGGGCTGGCTGCTTTGGATTTGGAGGAGTTTTGGAGGAAGTGGAGGTGGTGGATTGGAGGCGACCTTGACCCAAATTCTGGAGACCACTGAGACTTGAACTTAAAGCCTTTTTGAAGAAAGGCACAAGGGACGGGATATTATGACGGGAATAGATCCTTTATTGAATCATTTGGTAAGTGGATCTAATTAATAATTGAATTATTAATTAATTTTATTAGAATTTTAGTGGAAATGGTCAACAATGGTGCTGAATGGCATTAATTAATTGAAAATAATAATCGGATGCAGCTAGGCCTGTATATAATAATATTATGTTGTATGTTGTATGCAGTGCCGAGGTGGAGAATAAAATATACATTTAATAATTTATTTACTTTTGACTTTCAAATCTTGACTCTATTGACTTGTGACCCTGGGCAGATTCTCGAAACCATTTTCAAGAATCTGCGTGATGCTCCCGACTTGAAGTCCGTTCGCCTGGTGAGCCCCCTCTGGAAAAAGGCTTCCCTGGAGCCCTGGAGGAGGACTGGGGTCCTCGTTATATCGCCGGATGGAGGAGGAGGCGGGTCATCATCCTCGTCGACGAGGTCGGCTCATTTATTAACACTTTCAAAGTTTAGACGAATGAGCAAAACTGAGGGGGATCTTGGGAGAAAGCCTTTCTCCAACTATAAATTGGTCGGCTGGAGATTCCATCCCGAGGAGTCCAAATCCGAACTGAGGTTTTTCCGAGAGCACGGCTCCTCCATTAAGTACTTGCATCTGGACCACTGCACCTTCAGCTCCTTTTCAGACTTGGAGGACCTCCTCTCCCGAAGATTGCCCAATCTGGAGAAACTCGTGTGGTCCGTCAAGGAAGATCCTCGGGAAGATTTTGAGGAGTATGATGAGGACGATTGGCACGAACTTGTCGGGGTGAGGGATGAGAATGGGGCTTTTGTGGAAGAGGTGGAGCTAATTTTCCCAGTTCTCAAGACGAGACATGACTCTAGGGTCGATTTTCAGCGGAGTTGTAAAGTCCTGGAAATACGGAGGGCCTTAGGAGCAGCAAAAGATATAGAGACGCCTTGGAAAGTCTGGCCGATGCAGACTGAATTCTGGACAAAACTATTTTATTGCATGCCGGCCGTTCAGGTGCGTCATAAAACTTTTGGCTTTTTTGCACTTGATTGTAAATGATGATTTACTTACCTTTTCACTTACACATTTTTATTTATTTTGCAGGATGTTAGGCTGCAAATGAACGAGAGTGAGTACTATCGTTTTAGTTACGTTGGCGCCTCCTTGTATGGCGTAGTTGATGGATTAAAGTTGGTCACGAGACTGCACGGGGGATCCAATATTCGAAAACTGGACATCATGGATTTGTTAGTTATTAATTAATTTTTTACTTATTTCTTATTTATTAATTTGTAGCAAAAACTCGACAAAGGGTTCGGTTGCGAGGAAGTATTTAACAACAGAATTGTAATTATTATAATTATATAGTTTTGAAAGGGCTAACTGTCAGTTCGGAGGGGAAGCATTGACGGACCACGAAAAAGTGTTTGATTTGGCATTGTTGGAAGAGTTGTCCATGGACTGGGGGACCGGCTCGGGGGAAGCCTGCTCTAAAAACGTGCTCCGAGGTGTTAGCGACACTTTGCAAGTTCTTAAAGCCTTCCGGGCGCCACGAAAAGCGCGGGGTTTCGTGCCGACAGCTCCGTTACCGCTGCCGGGACAGATGACCGCCCTTCGGGAACTCCACCTGCACGGAAATGTAACGGAAAATTTGACCTTCCTCCGATTCACTCCGAATCTGGAGGTCCTCGTCATGAACCAGTACTGCTTCGAGCAGAGGCACAAGTGGGGTGAGGAGGCGAGGATGAGCCTAAGGTTTTGCAAGGACGATCTAGGTTTTCAACACGGAAAGGACACTGCGTCTTCAAAGGATTTCTGAGCCATCGCTAATCCTTCCCAGTCTTCAACATTTGGAGGTGGACTATCCGGTGAATGCTGAAAGAGTTCCAACACTTGCGAGGTGGTTGCCAAACGTGAAGACCGTGAAGATGGTGATGGATAACAACGAGCTCCTGGCCGCGAGCTGCAAAGTCTGGCCCAAATTGGAAGAGATAGAGTGCCTTTATACAAGTAAAGTTGATGACGCCGGAGTTTCCAGTTTGATCCAGTGCTCGGGTGGTTAAATAGCAAAACAATAATAATTTAGTTTTTTTATATTTTTTTTACATTCTAATTTTATATTTCTTGTAGAATTACGGAAGTTCAAAATGAATGCAGTCTGTGGGCAAGCAACTCTGACGTCCTCATCCGCGGACACATTTTTAAAAATAGGCTCCCTTCGAGAATTGGACATATGTACCTCAGAGCAAGTAATAAGCAATTCAGACTTCAGTTCTGTTTCAGATTTTAAAGCTATTTTTTAAACCTCTGTTCTGTATGTAGAGAAAACCAATTTTTACCCTTTTTTGAATTTGAAGGTTAACGTCGATAAGGAGGCTCAGTTGATGAGCAAGTTGAGAGCGGTGAAGCTGCAGAGGAGTGATCACTCCATTGACGACAATCTGGAGTACGAGTGCTGCCAGTGGAAGCGATTTCTTCTAAAGATTGGCGTAGTGAAACTGCCTCCAAAGGTCAGAGAGAAGAGTCCTGCGGTTCCACCACGAGCGCTTCGCAGTGGTCGCGTTGTTCGATCCCGAGCCCTTCGAAGCGGTCGCACTGCCGCCGAACCACGTACAGGGAAATGAGCAAGGAAAAACATGTGAACATCTTTATGAACTTACCTCTTTTTACGCTTATCCATTTACTGGAAACTGCAAGATAATCACCAGATCACCGCGTTTTTTTACTACAATCATCATCATTGAAATAAAATTGAGCGGATGCAACAATCCTCTTCAGAGCTATTGTTACCACCACCACCTTTACGTCCTTAATTAATTGATTAATTAATTATTTAATTGCCCATCTGTCGCGTCTAATTTCGTGCTTTATGGAATTTATCTTATTTTCTGTTGGCTGTGAGGGTGGCTTGGCCCAGGACCAAAAAGTGGGATCATCATCAGCAGCATCATCACCTCCTCACACACTCACTACCCCATCCCCACCACCGATCCTTCCTTTTTCCCTTGTAACTTTTTAAAATTATTGGTGGAGCTAATGACATATATAGCATTTTTTGTATTGAATGTTTTTTTTGTAATGTAGCAGTATTATTACCTCTAGTTTTTATTCTTATGTCGTTAGTTAGATTCTTCTCGGAGGATTGTAATATTATATAGGTAGCTCTCATAATGCTTGATAATAATATTTCGCAAAGTGTCATAATTGGAGTAGTCGTATAGAAATTACTACATTTATTTTATCCACCTTTCATAATAATAATAATAATAATAGTAGTAGGTATACCTAATTATGTAATAAAATAAGTTGAGATCAAATCTTGCTACATAATTATTTGTCATGGACTTTTTGAAAGCCAACAATAAAAGTAATAATCAGTATAAATATCTAATTATGTAAATTGCTATTATTATTACTATTATTTTGGAGAATTAAGACAGTTGAACAAGCGGAATATTATGAAGCTCTGGGTGGGATATATATATATAATAATATTAATATGTTATAAAAAAGGCAAGAAGAAGGCATCTCCAAAATCCAATCCACCTGTAGATCTTCACTCCTCACCTCACCTTCACCTCACTCATCATTAATATCTTGGCACAGGTAGGTCAGGTAGGTGGTGACTGGTGACAGGTGAGGAATGAGGAACAAAGCAGGAAAACGGGGAGCCCACCACAGAGCTCCTCCACTTTGTCCAACTGTACCCCAAGGAAAAAAAGGGAAAAGGCCGCTAAGGAAACTACAACAAAAAATAGCCAAAAAGTTTTCTTTTGTTGACACCTGTTCTGTTTGTTTCACATAAAATACCTATATTATTGTTCATCTCACCTGTCACCTGTCTGTCACACCACTTTCGTCTCAACTATTATTAAATTTAATAATTCAATTACAATTTACAATTACAGTTTCAATTTCAACTTTCATTCTTAACAGTTTAAAAAAGGACGGGGGATGAGCTAGCTAAAATGTACTCTTCTACTCTACCTGACAATAATAGGGAAAGTGTGACATTGACAATTTTTGGAACTTTTAGTAGTCTCTTCTAGAGAGATTTGATTGAAGATTGGAGACACTGACAGGTGACATGACAGGCGGACACAGGATGATGGAAAATGATCCTTTATCGAACCATGTGGTGAGTGAGATATTATTATTATTTTATTTAATTATTTAATTATTCCCATTTCACATTTCACTACTCTCCAATCAATCAATGATAGTGAAAGGTCAAAGGGATTTTAAAATAATTTCCAAGTATGGAGTATATTTTTTGTGATATTCCAAAAAGAGGTGAGGTAACTAAGTAATTAGCAGTCTTGACGATTGTCATTAATTGATAATTAATATTACCTATTATTATTCATTATTACACATGTCGTGGGGCGACCCAGATTCTGGAGAGTATTTTCAAGAATCTGGATGTTCCCGACTTGAAGGCGGTTCGCCTTGTGAGGTCCTCGTGGAAGGAGGCTTCTCTGAACCATTGGAGGAAGACGGCGGTTCTCGTTCTAAAGGCGGACAATGATGACAGTGACATTGACAGTGACGGTGACAGTAGTGACAGTAGTCACAGCAGTGGAGGAGGGGATCAACTCACATTTTCAGAATTTAGGGAAATAAACAAAAATATTGAGGACCATCATGGTCACTTGAAACTTGGAAGGAAGCCTTTTTCTAAATACAAATTGGTTCGCTGGAACTTTGTTGATCCGGAGGAGGAGGAGGAGGAGGAGGAAGTCGACTTTATTCGAGACCACGGGCCTCTCATAGAATACTTGCATCTGGACCGCTGCGAGTTCAGTTCTTTTTCGACGTTGGAAGACCTGCTCACTCGACGCTTGCCCAATCTCAAGAAACTCGTGTGGTCCCTCACTCTGGATTTGGAGCCAGAAGACGATTATAAGGTTACCACCGACCAAGAAGGGGAAGACGAGGATGCAGGACCACCACCGGAAACAATATTCTCCTATCTTTCCCAGAGGCACCCTTCCAGGGACAATTTTTCGCAGAGTTTGAAAGTGCTGGAAATGCGGGTTGAGCCACAATGGATTGCCCGCTATGCTAAACTTCAGCTTATGGCGAATGCCTGCAAGTATTTAGACTCGGAATACTGGACAAGGCTACTTTATTGCATGCCGGCCGTTGAGGTCAGAATACATTTGAGGAAGAATTTTATTTTTTTACATTATTTTTTTAAAGTCAAAATCTGATTGATTGATAAGTTGATTTTTTGCATATTAAATCATATGACAGGATGTCAAGCTGCAAATTCTCGAGTGCGAGAATATAGTGACGTACGGAGAATGTCTTAACGGTTCCATGTCACACTTATTAAGTGCGTTAAAATGGGTCTCGAGGCTGCACGGGGGCTCTAAAATCCGAAAACTGGATATCATGGATTTGTTAGTTCTTTTTCATTTATTTCAATGATTTTTCCCATGAGCATAACGAGGTACTTTAAAACTTTCTATTTGCAATGCAATTTATTTTTTTAGTTTTGTGGATGCAAATTCTACGTTCGGTCGGGAAGAGAACGACAACAATGATGAGCCGAAGAACAACAAAATCCTGGATTTACCTTTTTTGGAGTCGTTGTCCATTGACTGGGGTTCGATCACGAGTGAAAACTGCTCCACAAAAGTGCTTGAGAATCTTAGCGACAGTCTGCAAGTGCTTAAAGTATTCCGGGTCCCAGGAGATAAATCACTACCCCAGTTCATCACCCGGTTGCCATTTCCTGGGAACATGGACCCCCTTCGAGAGCTCTATCTGTACGGAAATGTAACGGAAAATCTGGCCTTCCTCCGCTACACTCCGAATCTGGAGGTTCTTGTCATGGTTCAGGCCTGTTTCGAACTGAGGCACAAAATGAATGGGACTACTCTCAGGGCTTGCAGCAGGGGAGGTCTCGTGTCAAACACCGAGGAGATACTGCTTAGCCAAAAAAAGACGGCTGGTCCATCTTCATCACTAATCGTTCCAAGCCTGAAATCCTTGCAAGTCGACTACCCAATGAATCCTGCTTCAGTTTCGACACTTGCAAAGTGGTTGCCGAACGTTACAACCGTGAAGATGGTGATGGACAATGAGATTCTCTCTGCGACCTGCAGGGCCTGGCCAAAGCTGGAAGAGATAGAATGCCTCTACAGAAGTGAAGTGGATGACGCCGGAGCTTCCACTTTGGTCCAATGTACCAGGTAAATAATAAAGAAAAAAATATAAACGCTTTGATTAGGTTTTTGCCTTAATATTTTTAAAAAAATGCACGTTTTATCATTTATCTCTCGTAGAATTGCGAAAGTTGAAGATCAATTCACTCTGTGGGCAAACTATTCGACTCACCTCCTCGTCGGTGAACCAATTCGTAAAAATAAGCTCTCTTCAAGAATTAGACATTTGCACGTCCGACCAAGTAAGTAATTATATACCATTTAGTCGTTTTTGCGTTATCGAAAGAAGCTATTTAAAAAGTCTGTTGTGCCCCCGGAACGAAAACTCGGATTTTTTATTCTTTCAAGGTCAAGGCTTCCGAGGCGGCTAAATTATTGGACAAGTTGACTGCGATGAAGACTAATAAGTAGAAATGATCACGACAATCTTGACTACGAGTGCTGTGAGTGGAAAGGATTTCTTCAAAGGAAGGGCCTCGTGCCAACACCTCCAAAACTCCCTATAGTGATTGGAACACGATGTCTTCGTAGTGGGCGCAATGTGGTTGTCCTAAAACGTCCTCCAAAGTAAGAAGGATCAGGATAATAATCAAACTACTTATATTGCTTTTACTACAATCTACTATAAAGGAAAATTTTGTTACATTTGTGTCGATTTAGATGTTAGATGTACTCTAATGTTTGATATGATAATATTCCGCAGTGTTGCCATTTTATTTTGCCATAATAGTGTAGTAGAAATCCATCAAATAAATTGACTTGACTTGGATACAAATATTATACAAAATTCGTATATAATTTAAAATGGATAATAAAATATGTTTCCTTTACTTTATCATCTTACTTACTTTAAATAAACTTTTGATATAAATACAGTGCATGTAAGGTTACAGGTTGATAATCTTGCAGTCTAGGAAGGAGGATACATGGATAAGCACAAAAGTATTATCAGGGATATGGTGGTTCCATAGTTCCTGATGCTCATTTCTCGGGACGGACAATGCGGCCGCTGCGAAGGGCTCGTGGTGGAAGTGGTCCAGCAATTACGGGGACCTCGCCACTTTCTCTGGCCTTTGGAGGGGGTTTCACTAGGCCGAAAGAAAACCTTTTGGAGAAATGGTGTCCGCTGGCAGCACTCGGGACGTGAGAGTAGCTTGTCCGCAGAGTGAACTCATCTTGAACTTCCGTAGCGCTGTAGAGATCAAAGTTTAAATAAAAACGTGAAGAACTAGCTAATATAATATAATATAATCCGACATGACCAATTACCATTACCAAGTTTTTTTTAAAATCCAGATTTGATTGGAGGAGCATCATCATTCAATTCAATTGTTACATGTTAGGTAGGTATTTGTCAATGGTATATATGGTTGAAAAAGTGGAGTCTATTTACTACTTAAGTAAAATATATTATCTGGATTTTTTATTTACATGTAGAATTTCAAATGTACATTTTCTCCATTAGATTAACAATGTGTTGAAATGCAATTTTTATGAATATTCTCTATAGGTAATAAAGTAAGTTAGGATTAGGATATCCTTCCTATTTTAATAGTGTTCCTAATTGGATCTACTCTGCTGACTAATTTAAAGTAAAATTTATAATAAGAGGCGAGTGGTGTGTGTGGTCATTTTTACTTATAATAATCAGCGCCAGTTGTCGACGTGAATGATTGGCTCCTCAATGATGAGCTCGTCGATACGTCCGCCTTCGATCATTGGAGGAGGTGGAGGTTGCGGAGGTGCTGGTGGTGCTCGCAGTATACTAATAACCTGCTGTAGAAATGGAGTCCACTCGCAGCACTCGGCCCCAACATTCCCGTGATTATTCCCAACGAGCTTCACCGCTCTCAACTTGTCCCGCAAAACAGCTTTAGCCTCCTTGCTTACCTTATTACAGCAAAAAATCATTTGGAATAAAATGAACAGAGTTTAAGAAAAAAAATAACTTTACACGTTTCTTTTTCAGAAGCTAATTATTAGATAGAGAAACTAAAAAACCAACCTGGTCGGGGTCGCGTAGGCTGATGTCCAACTCTCGAAGGGAGCCTATTTTTAAAAATTGGCCCACGGATGATGACGTTAGAGTAGCTTGTCTGCAGAGTGAACTCAACTTAAACTTCCGCAGCTCTAAAACAAATAAAATAATACTTTATTTCCCTTTAAAACATCCTACCCTACTTTGCAAGACAACTCTGAGCAAATCTCTTTGTTTCAATGATTGATTGATTGATTGATTACTTACGCGAGCAATGGGCCAAAACAGAAAGTCCGTCGTCATCCACCTTGCTCCTAAACAGGCATCCTATCTCCTCCAGGCCGGGCCAAACTCTGCACGTAGCAAAGAGGAGCTCATTGTCCATCACCATCTTGACGGATTTGAGGGCTGGCAACCACCTCGCCAGTGTGGGAACCGTGCCGGCACTTGCTGGATAGTCTACCTCCAAATGTTCCAGGCTAGCAACCGTTATCGATGCTTCAGTAATCCCCCCGTTGCTGCGGAGCAGGGCCTCCAGCGTGTTGGAAACAAGGTCTGTCGTGCAAAACCGTACGGAGCGATTGGGTTCCGCTGCTCCTGCTGCCGCTTCCAGAATCCTGTTCACCTTGTGCTGCTGCTGAAAGCAGAACTGAGTCATGACGAGGACCTTCAGATTCGGAGTGAGTCGGAGGAACGCCAAATTCTCCGTAACATTTCCATACAGGTAGAGCTCTCGAAGGGAGTCCATCTGCCCAGGTAATGGCAGCAGGGTTGGTGGTGTGGATTCCGGGGCTCGGAATGCTTTTAGGACCTGCAGAGTGCCGCTAATTTTTCCAAGCACCTTTTTAGAATTACTAGAATTGTCATCATCATCCGATGACATGTCGATTCCCCAATCAAAGGACAACGCTTCCAGTCCAGAAGAGGCAAATCAAAGATTTTGTAGTCCTGATCAAAGTCGCGGATTGTCCAGAGTGGTCCTCCGAATACTTGGCTAGCAGTTTTAAAACTAGATTTAAAAATTGATAAAATTCAATTAAAATATGTGCCCCGGCAATCATTATTTCTTGAATATATGGCTATTAAATAAATTAAGCCAGCCAATTTAATGTGGTGGAAAAGGATTTTTAACAAAACTAACTAGTCCATGATATCCAATTTTCGGATTTTAGATCCCCCATGTAATCTCGTCACCCATTTTAACCCTAGAAATAAGGGACACATGTTATTATCATCAGCGTCGCTCTTGTGCATCCGCAGAGTAACATCCTGTGAAAAAATGTCAAAAAATATATTCCTCATATTCCATTATTATTTATTTTTCCTAGATTTCGATTTAAAAGAAAATATGTCAGCTCACCTCAACGGAAGGCATGCAATAAAACAGCTTTGTCCAGTATTTAGCCGTCCATCGAAACGACTCATCTGGCGAACTGATTTCCAGGACTTTTAAAGTCCGCTGGAACTGGAAATTCGCTGTTGTTGTTCCCACAACAGCATGGTTGAATAAGCGATCAAAATTCCCATCATCATCATCATCATCTTTTGGAACTCTTTTGACAGACCACACGAGTTTCTCCAGATTGGGCAATCGTCGGGACAGGAGGTCCTCCAAGTCTGAGAAGGAGCTGAAATCGCAGTGGT
>JAANSN010006107.1:0-11144 GCA_036850665.1 Dicranocentrus wangi
GCTGTAGCATACATAAGTAATTCAGATTTTGCTGTTTGATAATTTATAGATAGATTTACGAGTACTAAATAATACAGACATGTTTGCTCGCATCACCTTACCCAACTGATTGTGAGATTTTTTTTAGCGTTTTTATATATACAAGTACACATAATATATATATATTATTTAAAGATTTTCTTTTGACATATATCTATCGACCATGCTTAACTAACTACTTTTTTATAATTACAACAAGCAGTACGGTTGTTTATAACTAGGACTACTATATATAGTATTTTTATAGTGGGTATATACAAGTGGAATTTTTTTCCTTAGAAACGAAAAACAAACTCGTGGCAAGTTGGCAAACCCAGATCCCCTCATATTTTTATTTTCGTACTTTCCGTTTTGATATTTCTATTTTCTACAATGAAGTTTTGCGTATACGATGATGAACGACGATTTCGTGGCAGATTGAAACGATTAATAGAGCGATATTTTTATACGCATTTACAAACGACTTGGCACTTGCTTACATTTTTTTAGTTAGTAGTTGCTTCATGCAAGATGAAGAAGAATGAAATGAGTTATGTACTTTTTTTATTTTGGAAGAAAGCAGTTTTTGTTTGAGAGAATAGCGTTGCTAGATGTACAAAGTTGGTTAAGGGAGTTCTGGAAGTATAGCCAGGACTGTGTAGAACTTCTTTTACAACTATATAAAGATTTTCTTGGAAAGATTTGGAAGAAAAGGAAGCTGTCTCAGGTTTGTATTTAACCTATATTCGCTCGTTTTTATGTCCCTTGGTTGGACATCCAGTTATGACGCATTGACTATATCGTCAGTTTTTGGAGGAGGAGGAGGAGGAGGAGGATGAGGAAGAAAAAAGTGTGTGTTTTTTTTCTAGGTGGGTACAACCATTCTTCAAACTTTCAGTCTCGTGTGAACGCATAGCTGAGTAGCTCTCGCCTCGTTCGAGTTCTGCTACAATCTAGAAATTACATTCGAGCAGCGCTTCACCCTACTCTGTCGCGTTTCCGGGGGATTACCATAATTCCTTCATATTTTTTTCTTGGCTACGCGTTTTGTGTTATAAAACGGGGCTGGGATTATATAAAGTTGTATTCTTGCTTGTTGTAATTATCGGATACACGGTATGTTCAGATTCATTATGAGATTGCAATTCCGAGTTTGGCCAGAGCCATTTGCTTTCTCAGGCGGAGAACTTCCCAGTAGGCGTCATCCACGGAAGCTTTCACAAGTCCGTTTTTAATATACCGCAAGTAGTTGAGGAACTCACAGACCGCAGCAATCTGCAGACGATAGAAACTCATATTTAAAAGGTTTTCCTCAAAGAAAGTTTTTCTTGCTAAGAAATTCATGAAAAGAAGAAGTTGGAATGCTTACGCGATCTCTACAAAACTTGGAAATGTCAAACCACTCATCCGAGTCGAAGGCAAAACGCATGCGGAAATGGCATATTCTTGGACACGACAAAAGGGCACAATCTCTGTACAAAGGAATTTACAAAATCCAATTAATGTTTAAAAACTTGTACTACAGGGTGTTGTTGTAGTTGTCGTCACATTTTGTACTCATCCGACTTTACTTACTTTGGAACATTAGTGCGATCCTTTTCCGGCAAGGGCTCAACCCAAATGGAGTTATCCTCAATGGCTTTCTTCAGTCTGCTGACTAGAGCCACATTTGCAAAAGTTAGACAAGGGTCTATCTCTTCAGTATACATTTGCTGGAGAAACTGCGACTTTTGCCGACACAAAACAGGCTCGGTCCGCCAAGCTGCAAAGTGAGCCAAAAGGATAGGATCCACATCACACTGTGAGCGATCAATGACCACCTCGTTTGTCTTTTCCTTTTGTTTCCTACACAAGCCAAAGAAAAAAGAGTAAATCCTCAAGTCACGTTGTTGGGTATTATTAACTACCTGAAAAAAAGAGAAAAGATTGGTGGTGCTCCATGTTACCACATCAAATGAAATTCACACAAAAACAAAATCCCTTCCATTTTTCAAAGACAAATTGGGTTTTGTTAGTACGTGATCAAATAAATGCATATATACAATTTGTGAAAATTGCTTCACTTGCGTTGGCAAACGTAAATATTTTTTATAGTTAATTTGTTGAGTTTTCCCAAAATCACGTATTGATTTATGTTTCGAAATTCCCATTAAAAATAACCTTTATCTCATCAGTAATACATCATCCCAAGTGACCTAAACCTACGATAATATGATGACCAAAATGGCCATCAAACATGCATAATACATAATGTTCTTCGGGAACGCAACCATATGAACAATGCCCTCAGAGATCACGTCGTCGTCGCGTCTGTAGTCTCTCTAAACTACGGTGAGGAGGCGAGTGACTATGATTTCACACGAGAGAGACCAATAATCCAATGCTGCTGAAATGCTGCAATCTCATTCAACTTTGCCTGAGGGAGGACCCGAACGAAACCCAGAGGAAGCCTTTAGAGCATTCATTGCATTATTGCATGCTACGAACGAGTAAGTGTTAACTTGTGTGCACACTTGTAATGCACTTTTATTATTATTATAGAATATTGTAGGCAACAGCATTGCATTTTCCGCAAAAAAAACGTATTAACGTTACATTGCAAAACTGTACGCTGCTACATTTCAGCAATTTCTCAAAATAAGAGAAAAAAAACGCACATTATATCCACCTATCATGATCGCGGTGGTGATAAGAGCATGTGTGCAACACACAAATTAATTACGCAAAAACTGATTAAATTCACTGCACACTAGCCTAAACCGTGAGGATCATGAAGGAAAAAACATATATATATGTGAATAGATTAAGGGTAAACTCCATTTAGCCAACAAAGTTGAGAAAAGTAGAATTGAATTATTCGTGTAGTAATGAATGCAGTTAGCAGTGCAGTACCTAAAAATACTTCAAGTTTAGTGTGAACGGTATGCCTAAATAAAAGCCACAGACAATCACCATCCAATTTCGTAATCATCAGCAATCTTAGAAGGCCACGTCTTTGCATTTTTGGTTACGTAGCAAAGTTTATTTTAATTTTGTATTGTCTACATGCACTTTTATCGCCTATTAAAATCCCTTGTCATCTCCATCAAAAAATGCTATATTTGGGGATAACTGCTTCGCATAAACTCCCTACGTGATTACTGACTGGCCCAACAACCTGGCAAATTTTCGTGATGAAACAAAAATCCTAAAAATATGATATATAGTACGGAGGAGAGTACACGACTGCGAAACCCTACAAACTTGGATAATAAAGCGAAGAAAGAAGAAGAAGAAAAATAGTACGTACGTACCTACGTACAATTTTTTGGCAATAATATATTATTATATTTATGCATACACCCATCATTCATAAAAAAAATGTGTCCCGTTATGCTCAAGTATGCAAGTGTTTAAGTCCTGTTAACAGGATTTTTTACAAGCTAAAAATTCAATGCGGACTAAAATTATCCTAAAGCAATTAACACTTGTTGGATCGGGGATTTGAACTGTGCTAAAAAAAATGGTGAATTAATGATACGGCTCGCTCTCAGATACCTTTAAAACTCCATAGGCTTTTCACCATCCACATAACCCATTTTAACTGCGTCGGGATTTTTATATTTCCAACTGACAGATGCACTTTTACGATACATGTTCGTTATGGTGCAAACACGCCTAGAAATGCATAAATAAAATGAATAGAAAAGATGGCATAAATTGGTTTTGATTTGGGATTTTAAACTGCTATTGCTCGGGAGGGCTATTGCACGGTTGACTGATGTGAGCAACGAAGGAAAGAGAGCAGCCATCATTTTCGCTATAATCATTTCGACAACAGCGTAGAGCCAGAGATACAAAAGAAGGATGTGATGCTGATGATGATGATGATGATGATGAAGGGGCATTTAAACACTCAAGTATTGTTCGACAGTACGATGATGATGGGATGGGAATCGGGGAAAAATGAAGGATGTGTATAGAATGGGAAGTCATTCTCCTCTGAATTACTCAAACTCTCTCGTTGTCCCTATCGTATCGTCGTATCCCATCTCTTACAGTTTCTTCAAGTTTACACGCATGGAGTGAGTGAGCAGAGGATGATGATGATGACAAATGAAGGATGACACAGTGATTTCTTTATCTATCAGTCAGTGTAGTAGTCTAACAACTTCAGAGTCTAAGATTTCAGTCGTGTGGAAGAAAACTTGCAGGAGTTTTCTTTAGACAACGCCTTTTTTGTCGCAGTTGGATTAAAAACGGTAAAAAGGCAAAAAGTTGTGTATGGTATATTGTGTTGAATAATAGAGATACAAAATGGAGAACTAGTCGTATCGTAACTTACTGGGATGAAGCCGTGTCATCATCAGAGGATCTCCCGTAGTTGAGATGATTATGGGAGGGACACCGCTTATGCTGCTTCTTAAACAGGGAGATTCCATTGCCACCGGTAGTGCTTGAGCCGAGATTTGGACGGGATGGGGTGGATGTTATGAGGAGCGCCTTGAGAGCTGCCACTTCCGCTTGTAATCCCTCCAGCTGCATCTTTGCCTCTTTGAGACTCTTTTCTGATGACACTTCCTTCATCTTAGCTTCCTTCACCATCTTGTGAGCTTCCTGAGCATGGGAAATGAATGGAACAGAGGGAATTAGAGAGAATAGTAATGGATTTTTTGTTCTTGTTCTTGTTGTATACGCGAACAACTAATTTGATACACTCGACGAGGTAGAAATGTTACAGGAAATTGGATTTTTTAGTGAGTAGCTGATGCGTGTCCAGAGACACATTGTTCGCTAAATCCAATATCTTGGCTGGCGAGCAACAAATAATAGGGATAAAAAATTGTTTGTCTTTTTTTTACCTGAAACAATGACGCAGTCAAATCCTCCAATTCGCCTTCCACCTGCTGTCTAATCCCTTTCAATTTCTCCACCTCTGCGTTTTTCACTTGGAGCTCGGACTGAGCCTTTCGCAATTCCTCCTCTAAACTTGCCCATCTATCACTAGACATGGAGGAATCTTTATCATCCTCCAGAGCCGACATGGAAGACGAACTTCCTCGCAACCCTCCTCCTTCCCCGTTCACCACCCTCTTCTCGTCCTGATTTTCTGAACAGAGTTTCACCCCATGTGGAAGACTACTACTTTTCGAGTGGCGCCTCGAACTATCAACGTCCCCCGCTGCCGGAGAAGTGCCGGTAGTCGTGCTAGTTCCATTAGTTAAACTTCCCCGATGATGCAGATGGTGGACCCCGGGACTAGTCCCATTGTTCTCATTTTCATGATAAACCTGCTCACCAAAGCTGCCCTTGACGTTATTGTTTTGAGTAATGAAATGAGTGATTGGATCATGTTTCGTAAATGAAGTTTCCGCTTCCAAGACCACCACCAAATGCTCAGTGCTCCCAATGTCGGAAGAATATGAGTCGGAGTGAGTCGCTTGTGGAATGCTCTCAATTGAGGAGGACCCATTGGTCCCCTCCAAGCTATTACTCATTGGCTGTTGCCCGTGTCCATGATGAGATTCCTCTTGGTTAGACTCCTTATCAGTTTCTTCCGCCATTTCTTTAAATTTTCGGTTCAAAGATAAAACAAAAAGAAACTTGAGCACTTTCTTCCTTAATTCAATTATACTTTCTCCGTGTAGACTGCTATATTTTAGGAGCAGTAATTCGTCAATGTCATATCGTGTCACAGATTTTCCACTAGAATTGTCCGCCTCCGAAATGGTGGTTCCCAAGTTAGTTTACGCCGTCGGGGTTCCCTCTGTCTGTCTCACTCTCTCTCTCTCTCTTTTATCCTGGAAGGGAGAGAAGGGCGGTTCCGTATTCCGTTTCGAATGGAAGAGTGATGATGAGTGACAGGAGATCTTGTTCCGCACTGTTTCCTTCCCCTCCTCTGTTCTCCCCTGTTTGCAGTTCTCTTCTCGCTGATCCTCTCCTCCTCGCTCGTTCGCATCCACTCGCTGCTTCGCTGCGCTGCTAGGCTAATCTTCCTTCCAAATGGGGATGCACAACTCACAACCTTCTCTCTCAACTCAACCCAAATCCTGGTTTCTCTGGTGTTCAAAATACTACGAAACTGCTGTTATCTCCAAATTGGACTCCTATTCCACGGTTCACGCTTTAATCCTACAAAAAAGTATAACAAAGAGCACACGGTATTTTAAGAATATTGCTTGAATGCACGACACACATATCCTACCAGAAAGGGAACACAATGGATTAATAGTATATTATCCAATTTACAGTAGGACACCAATTACACTCATCATCATTGCCTAATATTCATTTATCCATTAATTTTGTGAATGATGATTGTCATCCTCATGCAAACACACACACACGTCATTTACAAGTATATTATAGTATTATTATTACTGTAGGAAAAAAATGGAGTATTTGGTATACGGCTTTTTTGCCTTTTTTTATGAGTTGATTGTGCAAATGCGTCAAATATTGCTATAAAACCCCTTTCCCGTCTTCTTTTCCTCCACAGTAGTTGTCATCATCCCCACTTTTATTCTGTATATTTTAACATTTTTTTACGAGAAATACTACAGCAGTTTTTGTGTATATGTGTGCATTTGAACAGCTCTCAGCAGCGTGAGGACAACTGGTAATCTGAAACATGAAATAGGACGTAAAAATGTTATCCATTGAGACAACGTCACGAAATGGACGACGACCATGGAGTTCATATGTCCGACTGATCATTACTACTACACAAGCCTAACTTTTAAACCTATCTATAATAAGTATATATGAAAAATAATTCGTGCTTCTGATACATCCATCCATATTCCTAAAAAAAGAGAACTTTGGCTGCAACAAACATGATTACCAACTTTTCATAGAATTCCTCGTGTTTATGCCTTGTCAAGGGCTTCTGTGAATTATCAACGTGGAAACTAAATGGACATGACTTCATCTGACTGAATAATAATAGCTGAGACGACGAATATAGAAAAATCCTATTATGATATGTGTCTCATATGCATGCACACACGTTTTCCATGTTCCTGCTTCAAAGTTTGGAATCCGCTTTCTGTACTTCTGAAGTTTTATGGATATTGTTGGGATATATGTTTATAGACGCATTTCATAACATATCCCCACGACTTTTATCAAAGTAGGCGAATAACCTTGTTTTCTCGGAACGCTATGCCCATAATGCACATTATTATCATCAGTTGATGTGATGTTTCGTTTCAGTCATACTGTGTCGGAATGGTTTTCCTCTCCTCTCGAAAATGTCAAAAACAGCGATAGCAAAAGGCACACATGTATATGCTCGTATGCTGTGATGCTGATGATTGAAATGGGATTGGTTTTCGTAATATGATTTGCTTTCCTAATGCATCTCTCTCTCTCCATCTTTCATGCTCCTCCTGTCTTCATTTCTTGTTCCAACTTCCATCCCCAGCTAACGAATTTTCAAGGAGAAAATAATGAAAATCTTTGACTTTGAATGAATTAGTTTGCTCTCTAGATGCAGTTAGCTTTGTAGAAAATGTATGAGCTTATTTACATGGTGATGATAGTGTTACGACTCTCTTTCACACATCTTTTCCATTTTTTGGCTGTTTCGGCATTTTCATTAAATGTGCATGAAGCGTGAAAGACAGAAACGACGACGATTCGACGACGACGACTCGACAACACAACTCTACAAGCCCATCTAGAAAGTTTTTTTTCTCTCTCTCCAGCTTTTGTTTCATATAATATGCTTTGCATCTCTGCCTGCCTCGCCTCGTGCTGCAAGTGCCAGCTGGAAGCTGGAAACTTTTTAATCTGAAAGTTTATAAGTTGAAGTTAGTGCATGAGCACTGGGAGGCAGTATAGTGTCTTTACTACATGTCTAGCAGTTCCTTTTATTGGATTGAGTGAGTGCTCTTCAAGAAAGAAGTGAAGGGATGCGAGCACGAGTCTATGCGTACTATTTGAAGCAAGCAAAGGATGAGGACACTATATACATAAAAAGTAAATCCTAAAGTTTTTTTTTCTTCACTTTTTTTTAGAAAATAACAGTTTCATGGAATGGAGAAGTAGCTTACGTTTACGACACCTTCGATTTGCATAATGTTCTTGTCGTCTATGAATGAATCAAGAGGTGACTCGTTTCACTTCACCAGGAAAGAGAAACATGAGAATATTCCTAATAAATATAAACTTCCAAAACTTTTATGTACAATGGCTATTTTAATGGTTTCCACGTTTCCAGTTATGGCCTACTTCACTAAACACACGTCAACCATACGAACGAATAGTATACTTTTGGTTTCAGCCGTACTTCCGCCTTGAAAAATCCGTGGTCCGTCGTGACACAGGGACACAGCTAATTGAAAGGTAAATGTAGTAGGAGCATGGTCTTCTTCGGGCAAAAAAAATTCAGGACATGAATTACATTTTCACACGAGTCAGTGGAAGGTGGAGCGTGGCGTACGTACCCATGCCAGAATTGCCAGAGATAAAATGCGAGGCTCATATGGATCACAAATAGAATTGCAGAAAATACGGCAGAGTATCTCGTAATGAAGTCAGTAATTAGCTTAATTAGCTATTCCCTTGTGTCCTCCTCGTGACGGGATCAGTTCTCAACAATACTACGGGAATGTCAATACGGAACGCAAAAAAGCTTTTTAAGTCGTGCTATATAGTTCATGCTACAGTTAGAACAAAAAGATGACGCATTTGTGTTCCAGTTTGCACCAGCGGCTGGTAATTTACTTCCAGGGGGCACATCCAAATATGTTATAATTGATGACTGATTAGATAATATACACTTTCTATGCAAGCAAAACCTCATTTTCCTTCTGCTCCTGCTGTGACGTAGTGTAACATCGTAATATCGTTATGCTGCTGCATGGTAGTAATCATAATATTCAGCAGCAGAACTTTTGACGGCGGTGACGGCAGTGATGCTGACATTATATGGATGGAGTGCGATGACTAAACTTTGCAACTTGGCCAGTTTTCCGAATCATTCAATCACAGAGAAAATAGGATTATGCAGTTTGCCACTCCTCTAAATATTCCCTTGGGTAGTCTGAAGCATGTGTTGCTAGTCATCGTTCGTTTGAAAACAGAATGCACTATTCAAGCAAATAATATTTTATTTCTCCTTTTGCTGCTGGAGCATGAACGCCCGCCTGCACATTATGCAAAACCGTTTCATCCTATTCATATCAATCTTCATCACGTCACATCAAATCCATGTGGTAACTTGATTAAATATAATGTTGCGGCTGGGTAGGCTGGGTTACCATACAAAGGCTTAAAACGTTGTTGTGTGTTTATATGTTGAGAGTGAATCATCTTTGACTGCAGCCTTTGACTTTGGGAACTGTGGCGGCGTAACTAAGTAGAATAGAATTCATTTTTATTCTAATTAAATATTCATTCATAGAAACATCCACACCGCACACAAAGACACTCTCAGCCAGCATCAGCAGTAAGTGAAGTTTCGTCCTCGTCAACAACAAACAAGCCCAACCTATGACACTCGTGTGCATCGTAGGATGTTCCGAGTTCAAAGGTCTTTCTCAGGGTGATCCTCTTCATGATTGCTAGCTTGAGAAGAAAGATTATTTATATTTGTTAGAAACAAAGTGCAAAATCCCTACTTCTCTAAATTCGACTGTCGACTGTGAACATGAACTACACAGCTACAACTAGCATTTCTTCTCTATGAATATAATTTTTCCTTTGGAGCTCTCTCCACATTCTCATATGCAGTGAGTGAGTGAAGGTGACGTCAGTCAACCCAATGAAGCAGAGAAGGCAGGGGAGACCCATAATAATAACACCACAAGAGCAACTTACAATTAGTTTACCGACCTTAGTCTCTACACCACCACCACCACCACGCCACCTTGTCATGCCTTTCCTTTTATTCATTTCTGGAATTATGTTGAAAATACAGATAACACGACGACGACCCACACTGTAAGGAAGACGAAGCTAAAGTAATGTACAAGGAGGGGTAGCACATCTTTACGAAAATAAGAAGCTAAGTAAAAAAAATAACGCAATGCGCCCCTCTATTCACACCTATCCTGCTCATTTCACACAATTGTTTCTCCTCACTCTTCATTCTCTTTAAAGCATGATATGTAATTCGTACCGGCTTTTTTACAATTTGCCATCATATCATAGTACCATGCGTACACCAACACCAAAATAATAATTTTTTGCAAGATTATAATTTTGCGATAAAACGCTGGAAATACCTGTAATACCACAATTGTTTCTTCCTTCTAATAGCAGGAGATATGTGGGGGAATGGGATTGTTGCATCTATCCATGATGCGTGGGAATGTGTAACAATGGTATTAGTAGATCCCCTTCTGTGCTTACACAACTGCATTCCACGATATCAGAGATTTCCACTCCCACACACTCGAGTTACGCTTCACCTGAGCGAGCCTTTATTATATATTATTATGGTTCTAAAAATATGTATGTACAATTTTGGATTATTTTAAATAAAAAATTCATGAGGAATTGGTATATTATAGCTTTCAATTGAACTCAGTTCTCACAGTCTCAGAATCTTTATTTATTTCTTGTGTTACTAAATCCAGTTGTCCAATTATCCAAAATATTATTGTTTTTTTTTGCCACACGAAGCGAAAGCGGAAGGAGCAGCAGAGGGGCAGAAAGTAGGTATGTAATTCAATTGTGATCAGCACTGGAAAACCCACCATTTATGAAAGGATATTATTCGCTTGTTCGACTGGAAAACTTTAATTAGCATGAGAGCGAATCTAATTTGGAATCTCTTTTCAGCTCTGGGGGAGCTGTCTAAACCGTCGCGTCGTACACAGTACACACTACACACCATTGTTGTGATTGTGCATCCAATCCAAAATCCAGTTTGTATAACGATAACAAACAACTTTTATTCACGTAATAAGGCGCAAAAAAAATGTGTGAAAAAAGGACTATTGATCAATACTTGAAAGAACATATATAATAATATATAGTAATACCATCGGCATCATCCGTCTATTGACTCTCACATATCACATCCTCCAGAGTAATATACTGCAAGCAAGTTATTTGTTCCGTTTCATGTACCATGCCTACCGCTTCACTCACTTTCCTACTTTCAAAGCAAATAGACGAGACGAGAGAGATGCCAA
>JAANSN010006108.1:0-11142 GCA_036850665.1 Dicranocentrus wangi
GGACCGGAGGATGCTAGGATTTTCTCTCTCTCCCAGTTTTCAGGGAAAACGAAATCTGATGAATTGCTGTTGTTTGATGTGCTTAATATTTCGTCGACTAAACGATTGTTACTGGGTGTTTGTTCTTCAGTTCCGATCTCCGAGGTTGCTGTTGATATGCTGGTGGGGTTACTGGGACCCGGGATTTGATGGTCGTTAGCACTTGTGCTACCTAATCCTTCGTCAGCTAATGTGTTATGCTCCGGTGTGTGTATGGCAAAGCTAGTTGCCGAAGAGCAACCTGGAATAAATGGAGTTAAAGAGTTCTGACCTTTTCTGACGTTTACCGAGGTGTTTGGGATGTCAATCGAGCTCAACTGGTCCCAATTTGCGCTGTCGTCGTCGTCGGACTCGTCTACGTCGTAACTAGGGATGTAATGATCTTGGATTATGCTGGTATTCGTCCTCTCGTCACTGGTTAGTTCAAAAACTCTAGGCTGATTTGCACTACTTGTGGAGGCAACTGCTTCCTCGAAAGCGGCTTGTGCACTCGTTGAGGCTGCGCCCTGGCTATTTGGGTCGGCAGGTGGTAACTGGTTGGAGTCTATAGGTGGTTGATTGATAGTTTGCACTTTCACTACTTTAGTTCTTCTCGGAGGTTTGAGTTTATTTTTGTCTATCACTGATCCAGAGTAAAGGGGCTTCTCGTTGCGGATACGTTTACTTTCGCGCGGCATTTACTGTTCGATTTTCAGACTAACTTTGAAAATGTGAAGCACAGGTAACACAAAGAAAACAAACAGTTCGTTTAGAGTACAGTTCGTAACACATTCACTTTTGTCGAAAAAGAGTTCGTTTTGAAATATGGTTTGTCACTTTAGCTTAGATAAAAAGGAAAAACTCGAAGGTTGATTGTGAGGGAGAGACCGCAATCTCCACCAGTTAAGATATATGTCTGTACACCTGTAGTGTACCCGTCGCCCCGTCTGCCCTTTTAGGGTCTTAGGAAGGGCCGGTATATCTCGTGACCTGCTAAGGGTCACGGCTCAGGTAAATGATATGGGTTTATGGTGAATGAATTGGCGTCGCTTGGCAAAGGTGAGGGATACGTTTTATCGGTATCAACCAGGAGTTTATTCGGTTAAGTATCATATACAAAGGCGGGTTGAGAGGATCGCCGAGCTAGTAAGTGATTATGTACTGGTCAGAAGGACCGTCAAAGTGAGAGTCTCAGGTCAGAGTGACTGTTCGATCAAGAGCCTATCATCAGAGTGTCCTGTGATTTGGGAAATCACAGTCGAAGAGGAGTTCTCGGCGATACTCTCATTACATAATAATAATAATAATAATAATATTCAATATATTTGTGTACGTGATGGCCGAGACCATTTTAGCCTATTGGCCTACTTTGGTAGGCGCGATGGCTCGTGCTCACCGGAGATGATGCAATGATCATCTGCAATTACCAGAGGAAAGCGAGCATTCCTCGGAATCTGCATGTGGGGGGGATAATATTTAGGTTTCCGTAACGGAAATGGCAAGGGGGAAATGCGGGTCGCATTACGCTTCCCCCTCCCGAAGGAATCGTGTCCTCACGATTCGGGTGAAAACGAAGAAGGGGAGGTGAACATGAGTCATGCGCGAATGATATAATAAAATAATATGTGAATAAATATGTTTACTTATTCTAAGGTGTAGCGAGCACATGCTGACTCGGTACAAAATTAAATGTGTTGACCGTGGTCATGGGGGGAATGGAAATGATACTATGTCTACTAGGAAAACAATGGAGTTATTTTACTGTAAAAGTTGTTATTCTGTTTAAGAATTGAAATTAGAAACTGTTGGAACCGGATAACATGAGGTGTTTGAAAAATGTAAAAATTGAAACAGTTTTCTGGGGGGTAATATTGTGTGTATGTAAAAGTTAAGAAAATGATAATGATAATAATAATAATAAATTGTTTAATATACGTATGGTACTGGTCCCGATGGCGATGTCCGTTTCGTCTGGGGGCACAAACTGGCGCACTACACTTTAACACCGGTTGCCATAATTGTTGGGGACGAGTTATTTACAAGTGAGTAGTTCGTGTTGAGTTGGATGTTTCCTCTTCATGCCGGGTCGTAGCCGGTGTCGTGAAGATAGAGTTGAGTCCGCTATAGGTGGAAAAGATTGGATGAGTGAGATGGAGGGGCCGTCCACCCCCGAAAATGGTCTTTGTCCTCAAACACGGTGTCGTGTAGAGGCGGGTAGGGAGTTGAGATATTGTAGGATGTACAGCACGTTGGTGAGAAAGATGAGGTACAACGTAGCACGAATGAAATGAAGATAATTAGGAGCACCGCACAGGTGTGGAGAAAATATAATCGTACAGGTGAGACACAGTGGAACGTGTCGCACAAGTTCGAAAGTAAGGCACTAGCACCGAGCAGCGTGAGGTGAAAAAGAGTCCGAGGAACGAAAACACGGTTTGTGTGAAAGAGTTTGATGAACTAAAAACACGGTCACGTGTGAAAGAGTTTGAATAATTAAAGGGCACTTGGAGACAGATGAGGCGGGTTGGTACGGGTGGTGTTAGTCCCGGCGACGCCGTAAGCAGCTGTGGCTGTAGCAATCCCGGCGGCGGCAGTGGTAGCAGATGCCGTACCATGGATCTTCCGGTCTGTTGACATAGTGGGGAGCGGGAACTGGAGGAAGGTCCTGGACAACGGCGGAGTCGGACTCCGTGGTTGTACGGGAGCGGGCACGAGAACGAGCACGGGAACGAGCACGAGAACGATGATGGTCGGATTCGAATGGAGAGCGCGTGTTGTGAAAAATGCTCCGCCGTGGTGGCTCGGATGGCTCTGCTGTCGCCGCTGGAGGAGGTGGAGGAACCCGGAGAACTCTGGTGGAAGAGGACTCTGGCTGGTCTGACTCGAGTCCCGCAGGGAGACGGCGAGTGCGAGAATCGGTACAAGAATTCTGCCCGAATCCGCCAAAGGGGCAGGTGTAGGAGGTGTTTTGGCGGGCAGAAAGAATGATCCTTGCTGTAGCAAGTGACACAGGTGGTAAAGTTGGGACAGTTGAGTTTTGTATGATTTTTGCCGTTGCAAAGGATACAGACGAGAGGCTTGAATTCGGGTAATTTCTCCGAGTCGGTGAAGAGTTCGCAGTCCTTAACGTGGTGATTTCTTCCCCAAGAGGCACATCTGATGTTGAACGTACAATCTGAGAGAAGGTGATAAGAGTAACCGCAGCGGCTGCACTTCTTGAACAGTTTGTCCACCCTTGTCTTACAGTCGCGCCACTGGTGAGCCTTGTTGCAAAGGTTGCAGTGAGGTACCCTTTTCCTACAAAGGGAGGTCTGATGGCCTGGCTAGTCGCAGAAATCGCAATACCTTTGGTACAATTCCTTCTCGCGTATGCGACGCACATAGGATTTAGGGATGAAGGAGGATTTTACTGGGATTGGAGGAGTAGGATTCGAGGTAAAATAACCAGGGTGATTGCTCGTGGACAGGGTTAGGTCGGGTGCTACGGCTTGCACAGGGTTTTGGAGATTGGGTGCAGGTCGACATGGCTCTACAGGTAAGGTTTGGTTTGCAATTTGATTTGTCTCCGTTTCCGGAGCGAAGGCTTCGTTTAATTTAATGAGTTGGACTGTGAATTGGGTTGAAAAGTCGTAATAATTACGGAACTGAGTTCCTTTCTCAATGATCGAATTTAAAATAATGCGCATGATCGCGCTGAACGTAGTCTGGAACCGCCGAACCTGCACCTCGTTTGACGAAGTACGAGCAAGCCGTTGGCGAAACCCGGGCCTAGCCCTGGTCCCCCTCGCAAAAGGAGATCTATTTGGCATTACGAGAAACTTAATAAATTTCCCTTTTCTCTTTTCTGTCGATTTTTTTTCAAAGTGCCAAGTGTTAGTAGAGAGGAAAAAAAAATTTCTTTTGAAAGGGTGAAACACTACTGGGTTAATTGGAGAAGGAGTAAAGAGTCGGGTGAGTTGTGCATTGCACGAGCGATCAGGAGATAATGGATGTCGGATCGTGATTGAAATTGATTGAACGGATGGATTTTTTTCGGATGATGATGTCCTCAATAATGGTCAATCTCTTTGCGGTGCATTGGAAAGTCCGTGCGAATTTTGTGCATAGTCCAGTTTTTCTTTGAATGAGTGGTGATTACATAATATCGTGGAGTATGCAGGTCATTCCTCGTGGAGAAAAAAAGCTTTATTTTTGTTGTACGCTGAGATGAGAAGGAGTTTGTTTTCTTTGCTGAGTTGAGATAAAGTTGAGTGGTGTTGAAAAAAAAATTGGATTGTGTAGATTTTGATATACAGTTGGTCTAGTTATAGGGGTTATGGGTATATCCATAATGGCAGTCATTAAAAATTTTAATGGCTTTCTTGGTGCTGAGTTAGAGATAAAGTGCATGAAGCAAGGAGGGGAGAAAAATTTTCGTTTTCCTGCTTGAGATGAGCTCTGCTTAGGTAGCTGGGGCTGATGAGAGTGGTGAAGTTGAAAAAGTAGGGTGATGAATAGGTGAGTGTTGTACAGTATATAGCTTAAAGTTGTCTGAGATGAAAAATTTTCTAAGTCCTTTATTGAGAATTAACATGGGAAAAAAAGGTGGCTTGCCTAAGCCATTTTGACGGCTCGGTGACATGCCGTGGGGCTGTACTAATTGTGTATCCCGGCCTTGCCTGAAGGCTTGGTGGTGTTGCTGAAGGCGTCCCGTCCCATGGGGATGGTGGGGGGCCTGTTTGGTTGACGTATTTCCGGTGTGGTGGCTCCTTTTGGTAGGTGATATTTCTGAAGATCCTGATTGGGATGATGATGTAATTCCCTTTTCCAGACGAGGAGGATGCCGATCATGTGGTATATTAGCTGTAGTAATGGTGCGTAGAGGCATCGAGATGTGTGGATAAATGGGAAGTGAGTTTGTTCGGGTATTTTCTTTGGTAAATGAGCTACGAAAGCATGTTGATGGTGCATTGGGTTATGAAGGGTTAGTTTTAGTTTTCCTCTTGTAAAGTCTTGGTCTGGGGAATTCTTGTTGAATATTTTGAGTAAGCTTGATCTGCTGAGCGTGTAGTGGATTCGTCTCAGTGTGAGTAATATTGCGAGTAATGTGAGGGCTATGATGCCAGTCGCTGAGATGAGCGTGACGTCAGTCCATATATTATGAGTTGGTATATCTGGTGTTGCTGGTGTTATAGGTATAGCATGGGATGTCGGTAATGCGTTGAAGGCGTAGGTTGCTATCATAGGTATTAGGGTAGCTGGAATCATTGTAGCCATGAGTGATGTTACTGTTGTAGCAATAGCTCTTCCTTTCCATACTATGATGATGATGGTGATGATGATGATTATGACGATAACAAGTGTTCCAAAGGATAAATAGGATCCAGACTTGATCTCCAATGGAATATCTTGTATTTTTGGTAGTAAGTGGGTGTGTGGGACTGACGTGTTGATATATGGTACTTGGTCAGGCCATTGTTGGTTGATTGCATTGTTGTCGTTTGTTACATAAGTTGAGCGTGTGATCACTGTGTTTTCCTTTTGGGTAGACCATTGAGCTGCGATNTCCTTTTGGGTAGACCATTGAGCTGCGATGACGTGTGTTATTTGTGTGGAGCCTGCTTGGTTGCTCCTGCATGGAAAATCTGGAGAGATTTTCGTGTTTCCTATACTGGCTGTGCATAGGCACGGTATATATATATACGTGAGCCCATATAGGGTGGTGATGTTGTATGTTTCTCGCGTGTTGTTCACGCAATCAACATGTATTTGGCTTTCTGGTCTTACTATTCCAAATTCATTGCTGCTGAGCTGGATAATGGTAGGTTCGTTGGCACCATATTCTGAACATGTTAGTGTGCATGATTTCTTCAATTTTTCGATGTTTGTTTTTTCGCTTGTAGCCTCCTGAATGCAGGTTAGTTGGTGAAAACGCAGTCGTCTGGTATCTAGGTACGTGGCAAAGCTCAGAGTGTCGTGAGATGCATTGCTGTGCATCTTGACCTTGGATGAGAATGAATTCTTCATTTTTTGTGATGATGTAATCGGTGTTTATGTTGACAGAACACATCGTACCTTCGTATAGAAATGGTAGTGCACGTACCGAGAAGAGCTTGTACTGGACACCTTTTGTTTTGATAGGGACTTGGATGGAAATAATTAGTTGGTTGTTTTGAAAGTAACATTGGGTCGTCTCAATGTGTAAGTACGAGTTCAGTGCGTCCACCGAAATCGCAAGTTCCATTCCGTGTCTGGAGAGCTCTCTTTCTAGTGTCAGCAAGTCTTCTTTTAAAATTTCTGTGTTTATTATGGTGGTAGGGATTTGTCGAGCACGACATAGATTGAGTGTCTTTATCCATGCGTTGTTTATTGAGGTACGGTGGCCTGCTTTTGCTAGCATGATGGTCATTTCTTCTAAGAGGGATATCCTTTTCTCTAGCATTCCCATTTTCTCGCGAGTGATTATTGTTTGTTGCCTGTTTATCTGCGTTTCTTTTTCGATATAATTCTTCATTTGTTGGCTGTAATGGTTGGAAAGTGTCGCTTGTTGAATGAATGTGTTGTGATCATCGATGACTTGATCTCGAATTGCCTTTGTAGCCCGGGCAAGGTCTTCATGGCTTCGTGCGACTGATTGTAAATCCTTGTCTCTGGACACACCGCAACAAAACTGGAGTGCGGAGGCGATGAAATCTAAACTTTGACGAGCTCTCGTGGGGGGCAAGTCGGATGGTTTGGGAAGTGAAGTTTCTAGAATGTTCACTGTGTCATTGAGGATTTCTGCTACGAGGTGGAAAGGTTTACAGTTTTCCTCATCTATGTGATCTTTGCATTCGTGATTTTGGAGGAAATTCTCAAAGGTGGGCATAGTCATCTGGTACAGTTGCATTGTGAAGCTGTCATGGAAGGTTGCTATTTCTTCCGTCAGACTGATGCCAGGTGAAAGCTTGAGGCGGCTTCCACTGTCGAAAGTGTTGATTGGGGCGAAAAAATATGTGAATGTGATGAGTAGCAGCCACATCATTTTGGATAAGTGATCTTTTTTCTTCGTCTCAAATTATATCTTCTTTTTGGTGGAGACCCACTGTAGTGAGCTTGTTCAGGAGAGGAGCTGTGAGCTTCTCCGTAGTTTGGTTCTTCAGGTGGATAATTAGTTGTCTGGTGTTGTAAGTGTTCTTCGGGTTCGCAGTTAACGGTGTCACTGGGTGAACTGGATTCGTGGTTGTTTGGAAGAGACTGATCGAGTTGAGAACTGGGGCGAGAGCTGAGCTGGTCACTTTGGATTTGTGACGGAAGTGGGAGGATGTCATCATCCGCCTCGTTAATTGATGGCTCGACCTCGTTCTCTTCTTCGATGTCTTCAAGATTGTTTTGTGTTGTGACATGTGTATCCGTTCGTGTACCTAATGGAGGAATTCTCTTCATCCTCGATCTCGTAAGTCGTTGAGTCATGGGGGTGAATCCGAGGATGTTTACATCACGGGTGGTGTATTTTCTAATTTTCTCAATGTGCGTCCACAGGCGATATGTCCCTTTGGAATTTGTCATTTCTACTAGGTAGTTGACAGGAATCTTGCTACATCTCTCTATAATAGTGAATGGTCCATCGTAAATTGGCATGAGTTTCTGTGGTATGCCGGGCTTATTAATTATTCGCCGGAGTAGCACTTTGTCGTTTATTCGATATTCTGCGTGTCTACGTGTTTTATTCATTGCGATGGCCTGAGTTTGTTGTTTCTCGAGAATTAGAGTTTGAGCAAAGTCCCGTGCTTTCTGCAACTTGTCCTCGATCTCGTCAAGGAACGGATGTTGTAGAATTCCAAAGTTTGCTTGTGATGGCATTATTGGCTCGAAGCCGTGAAGTAGGTAGAATGGGGAATGTTGATGAGTCGCGTGGATGGCTGAGTTGACGGAAAATTGAAGAGCTGGTATAAGGGTGCACCAATTTTTGCAGTTAGCGTGCACGAATGCCCTTAATTTCTCGTTTAGGACTCCGTGGACTCGTTCTACTACCCCTTCGGAATTGGGATGATTTGCAGTTGAGAATTGATGTTTTATGTCAAGTTGTTGCGTGACTAGTTCCATGACCTGGCTTGCAAAATTTGTTCCTTGGTCGCTCTGAAGGGTGGTTGGGCAGCCGTACTTAAGTACTATCTCGTCCACAAGGAATTTTGCGGCGAGGTCGGCTGTTGCGTGTCTCAAGGGCTTCATGATGAGGTAACGAGAGAAAGCACATGATGCCGTTATGATATACGAATATCCCTTCGAGCTTCTTGGAAATCTGCCCATTAGGTCAACTTGGATGTTCTGAAATGGTTGGAAGGGAACAGGGACGTGTTGCATGAGTCCTTGAGGTTTCTGGCGATTATATTTCACTTTCTGGCATATGTCGCAGCTCAGAACATAGTGCTGTATTTGGCGATGCATTTTGATCCAGAAAAACCTGGAAGCAATGGCGTATGATGTCTTTCCGATACCTGGGTGGCTTGAAAGGATGTGGTCGTGTGCTTCGTGTACGACCTGCGCTCTGGCTGCTTGAGGAAGATATGGAATGGGTATGTCCATATCCGGTCGCAGGTAGACAAGGATGTTATTCTCGATCTGGAGGTGTCTTGTGAGACGGCTCTTCTCGCCTGCTAGTAGCATGCGTTTCAATTCGGCTATCTCTGCGTCATTAGATTGCATCTCTTCAAGGGTATCTAGCTGAGTGCTGAATGCATCTAGGTCTACGATGTTGTGGTTTTCGATGTCCTCTGGGGGTGCATCTTCTGCTGTATGCCTTGAAAGGCAGTCGGCGACCTTATGCTCGGTCCCTTTCTGATGTCGTATGGAAACTATGTTGTATTGGCTGAGGAAGAGGAGCATGCGTACCAATTTCGGTGGCAGTTCTTCTCTGTTCCTTTCTCTTTTGACAAGGGAGCAGAGGGCTTGGTGGTCTGTAATCAATTCGATCTCCTGGCCATAGACTAAGGGCCTGAAGGGGTAAGAAGAGAGACGTAAGAGGTAGCAATACCGAAGCATACAAAAGGACGTCTTCTCACTATTACCTGACTGAACGAGATAATTTGCCCATCATATTTACTCCGAATAGTTTACTTGATGACGTATAGTGTAAGATGACCCAAGTTGAGCATCAAAACATAAGGATGTCATTACATAATAATTCCGTTGCCATTTACCTACTTCGCCTTGTAATAATGAATATTATGATATAAGACTACACATTTCTTGTTTCGAGGAAAACATGAGAGCTAAAGGTTTTGACGAGAAACTTATATTTATTTTTTTGGATGCAATTCCAAAAAATGCTTTTGCCAGATCAAATTAATTGATACTGGGTCATACAATAAAAATAATAATTTCTAAGAAAAATATTAAACACAAGATGAGCATATTATAACCCAAAATTATTGGGATTCAGTTCATGGGCATGTTAAGACGTTGAATAAAGCCTGGGAGTTTAAATTGAAATTTTGTAAAGCCAAATTGAATTTTAGATGGTCATCATGTCTCTGAGAAATACAATACATCCGACAAAATTTTCCTCCAAAACAATAATTTGTGCAGGGGAAAGAAAAGCTTACATTGCATACCTAGTTATATATATCGCATTACATCCAGTTCCAAGAAGACAATTCAGCATTGTCTCATGCCTGATTTTTGATGTAAGTTTAAATTGATTTTTATGTCATTTCATGTCGCTGAAAACTGGAACTAATTTTTTTTACATAAAAGTAATAAGTAATTGCTCTTTCTTCTCCAACATGGCTTTATACTTCAAGAACAATTACTTCATGAAAAAAAATTCATGTTCCTTCAAATTAGTTTTTGTCCCAGATTTCATGAAAGAAGACAAGTTTGAACATGAAACTAATTTAAAAAATGTTTGTCATCCCTTTTCCTTCGCCATCATCCATTTCCATTGCTGCGCATTATTAGTTTCAACTATTATTCCGAATAGAAAGCGTCCCACTTGAAACCCCTTTCCTTCCCCGACGCAACGTCGCCATGATTTCCAGGCATATCCTCCGTTATATGAAGTACCGCGTGCGCATGATGCGCATTTCCCTTTGCACCCCCTGGATTTGGAAGGATGGGAAGCTGCAGGGGAAGAAAACCCGAGTCAATCGCCTCTTCGCCTTCCTCTTTGGCTTCTTCATGGTGATGAACATCCTCGGGATCCTCCGCTTCGTTAGCAACCAGCTCGTCAACGTGTTCAAGGAGACGGATCCCGCCGACAAGGAGGACAACATGCTCCTCATTGCCTTCGCCCACATCATGTTCTTCGCCATGAACCTAGTGACACTCGGAGTTCACACGGCCTGCTGGAAATACACTGACGAGCTGGCCGACTTTATCAACTCGATGGCGGAAAACGACCTAATGTATCAGGGTGAGCTGGCACAAAATAGTAAATTTTCCTGAAATATATTATAACAAACATTTTCCTGTTCTCCTTTTCTTCTTGAAGACGTTTTCAAGTCCCAACTGGAACGGAACAAGAAGAATGTCCTGAAAGAGCGCTGGTTCACAGAATTCGCGGCACTGGGTATCTCCTGCGGAACGGCCGTCATGCCCCTCCTCTTTGGGTTCATGCTCGTGCAGAAAATCAACCCGATCAACAGAGTTCTCCGGCGTAACTTTGGGATTCAACCCAAACTCCGTAATCCTCGGTTCATCCCGCTCATCCTCCTCGGGGACTACCTGTTCCTCCAAGGGATCGACTCGGGCTACATCATCATCATGGCGGGTCTCCTCTACCTTCGCTCCACCCAATTCTGGCAGAGTCGCCTTATTCCCGAGAACCAGATCGAGGACAAGATGAGTAGTGGCACTGTGTCGTTCCGCACCGGCTTGGGATCGAAAATTGGGCAAGACGCCGTGGTCAAGGTGTACAATGTCAACCGACTCCTCACCCGCCACTTCAACACCGTCTTTGCCACCTGGCACATCACCGTCCACCACATTTGCTTTCTCATCCTGACCGTGATGGGCCTCTTTCTCATCTTCAACTTTGTGGGTCAGGCGCTTGTGCCCGGATTCCAGTTGGGGCCGATGGCAGTGATGGCGGCCATCGTTGTGGAGTACTATGAGGCCGTGTTCATCGACCAGATATACGAGACGAGTGGCCGCTACTTGGCCAAC
>JAANSN010006109.1:0-11141 GCA_036850665.1 Dicranocentrus wangi
TCTAGGTCTATACGTGTGGTTCTGTGAAAGCAAAAACTAGGTTACCTAATTATAGATTCATGGAGCGGATATGTCGAGTCGAGCTGACATTCAGTTGCATGCAACCAAGATAGATGCATGTATTGCTCGAGTCGCTGTCCATTGTGACTTATTAGTGTAGTGGTAATACTGGTAGTAAGGCAAGGGAAAGGAAATACTCGGTAAGAGTTTGGCCCTGGCACAGTTACCTTTATTGTGAACAATAGGCGAGTAGACCCAGTACGTAATTATCAGAATGTAGGTGACTTTTCCCTGTTTTCCTCACCCAGCCAGCCAGCACATTATAGTTGTTTTTTTTTAGAAAGGAAGGTAGGACTTTTCAAAAATTAAGATGTTCGAGACTTCAAGATAATAAGTTGCGTAGGCAGAGCATCAAATGGAAATGAATAGAGGCTTGTGGATAAAGAGTGAATTAGGGGAGCCAAAGTAATCTCGCAACTGACCTAGCAGAGGATATGGAGGAGAGGGGATTTAGAGCATGTATCTATAATATTTTCCCCAACTTCCGCTTACAGTAGTTAGCTTTATATAATAGAAACTTGCCCATTGCATCAGCATGGTACTATCATAAAAGTTCCTTCGTTAATTTTTGTCTCCCCACTCTCCACGGCTTTTATACCCACAAGTGGATTTGATTATCGTTCACTAGTACATTACTTCAAACTAATCATACTGCATAGTGAGCCAGGCTTGCCAACTTGCTACTTTGCCAGACACGTTATGTAGAAAAGTACAGTGATTTAACAATGATGGGTATGACGAAGACACGCTATTGTTTATGAAGTATGCTTGATTGCTTTTCCTGTGTAACCTCATTCAAATTGTTTAACCCACAAATGTGCCCAGTTTCAATTATGATTCCTAAGAGTGTGTGTACCAACTACCTAAAATTATATCATTTTTTGCTTATGCCTTTTCCGGCCGGTGAAACAAATCGTATAAAATACTAACAGTTACTAAATACAGTTACTTTATCTACAAAGGTCGGAGATACACGTACACTCAAGGTACAGGTTACAAGTCCATTGTTGTACGTGTGATCACTGATCAGTGTGATGCTATGGGCAAATTGCATATAATCGGTAGCAAAGTTTTGGTTTAGAGCTCGTAAGGCAGTCACATTCACATTACAAGCATAATGCCTAGAATTAGAAACAAATGTTCAACCACTTGATCTTCATTATATGCATTTTTGCTTTCAGTCTTTAAAATGGAAAGAGGAAAAAGACGTGAAGTCTTTGTTGAGTGAATACAAGTCTCCTGAAGTAATACGCAATGATTACCTATATAGGTTTACAGGATACGATAAGGAAGGTTTACCAGGTAATTTAAACAACGGCGATTTAAACCTATAGATCTGTAATTATTGCTACCTGCTGTATGGTATTCTATCTTTCCTTTAAAGTACTGGTTGTTCCGTATGGAAAATGGGAAGTGCGCAAAGTTCTTGAACGTGGAATGAGACACGAATCACTTCGTCATTGCCATCAGCTTTTGGAAAACATCATGGATCAAATTCAAAAGTCAGGAAAAAAGCAATTCACTGTTGTAATGGACAGCAGCGACATGACTTTCTGGAAAGTTGCACATTTGGAAAGTAAGAATGAATGAAGAAATATACTATTACCACTATGTATCTTATCTGAAATCTTAATACTCGACTCGACGGATTGCATAAAATGAGGCATAAAATGTGTTTGCATTTTCATGCATATTTAAATCTAATCTACTACTTCCTGTTTGGCACAATGCAGCTATCGAAACATCTATCCAGTTTTTTAAGGATTTTGAAGCGAACTATCCGGAGACGTTAAAGGCTTGTTATATTGTTAATAGTAAGAAATCGATTGTAGTATTTAAAATTTTTATTTTTATCAACAGCTCACGCAAGAACGACCTCAAGAAATATTAGAGAATATTAATAGAATATTATGTGTCTCATATTCTTTAGGTCCTTGGGTTTTCTCTTATATCTATGGATTTATCCGTCCTCTGTTATCAGCAAGAACACTAGCCAAAGTTCAGATTTTCGATGGAAATGTAGAGAAATGGAAAAAAGTAGTAGGGGAACAGATACCTGACGAATCTTTGCCCAGCAACTATGGTGGCACCGGTCCAGCGTTTGACCATCCCGAAGGATACTCATTTCCAAGCAATTCAAGTAAATAAAATCTGAAAGATCAAAAGATGTTTGTAATTAATTGACTGGATAATACGGAATCGGGAATATCCAACAATTTTATAAAATGAATTTATTTACGTATGGAAGTAATGCATAAAATGGGTCAAGGACTATTAAGGAGATATATACATATGTACATGACATATTATATGACACCAACTATTTAACTTAAATGTTTCCAGTATGTTTTTGCATTTTTTAATGTAATAGTGCCTAATACATATAGGTGTATAACAAAAATGAATTTCACACGGTCATCCGACCAAATTATCGTAGTGAAAACTTGTCGTATTGTATAATATTTTGAATTGATCTTCTGAACACAATAAGGAGTAAATCACACTTTAGTTTATAGCTATTAATATATTATTTTATGTATTATTAGAGGTATTTGCGTTATGGTTGTGGTATGTATGAAAGTATGATGTATGTATTTATACAAATCAATAGCAAAAAGTGTGTAGTCCGTAGGACGTCGGTGTGTAGGTTTCAGGTTATTAGTGGAAAACTTTATTTGTAAAATGCACAATTATATTTCTCTAAATTAAATACATAAACAAAAACAACTGTGTTCTTCCATATTCGTCATCCTTCCTACGTATCTAGTGGAATGAGTGGGTCATCAGCAAGTGAGATGAACCTTAGTTGCTTTTCGTTTGTAATACTCAACGTTGTCATTTAAATACTTGACATCCCTGTGCCTTTCGCTGGCGAAGAGAAATTATATGACCTGTTCGTAAATTGAAAATTAGCAAATATATAGTAGTAGCTCAAAAACTCCATAAATAAAAAATGAGGTATGTTTGCAGGTTTAAAGTAAAATTAACAACTGGTACCTATAATAGAGCGTATGACATCGCTTATAAATTCTGCGTCATTCTCATTTTTTCTTAAACTAGGCGCTACACTAAGCTCAAAATCCGGTCCATACTTTAAAAAGTGCTACAATTTCCAAACACAAAATAACGATATTCACATAATCGTCACCATTTTATCATAAAAGTCAGTTTTTGGTATAAATATTACCGGATTGTCTGGGATTTCATTATTCAGTGTCTGCTTAAGAACTTGAGAAGTTAAGTTAGTCCACAAGCGAGCTGCATTTGAAATATTGTAGCCTCCACCCCCAAGTAACAAAGTAGGTATCCCAAATTCTAATATTTTGTCAATACAGTGAGTGACACTTCGTTCAGTCAAATTAAATGCTCCAAGGGGGTCCTTTGCAAGGCAGTCCGCCCCACATTGAACGACAAAGGCATCTGGTTGAAAATATTTCACAATGGTACTAAAAATTCTGAAAGCACGAATTAGAATAATGCACCTCTTCATACTTGTGTATGTTTATAAAACAATTTTCGCTAATTTATGGTAGTTTAACAAAATAGCTACGTACGAATCGAATACAAAAACAAACTGTGCGTCAGTTACTCCCATTTTGAGAGGAACATTCAGCGAATAAAATTTTCCTCTGCCGGTTCCTACATCCGTTAACTGACCAGTCCCTGGGAAATATCCCGTTTCATAATGATGAAATGACAGTGTCATTACCTTATCCGAGAATATAAACGCATTTTCCACTCCATCACCTAAAGTTTACACGTTTATGTACTTATAATTATGTAATTTGAAAGACCATAGGATAATCTGCTTTTAACTGTATTATTCACCGTGATGGGCATCGAGATCAACATACAATACGTATTTGAATTTATTTCTGAAGTTCATGAATACCAAGAACTATGTCATTAACATAACAAAAACCACTAGCTTCACCCCTATTAACAAAACCAAAACAGTAATCATTTCCACAACTGATTGAATTAGTTCCATTATATCTTATACATAATATGCAAATAAGGAAAACAAAATCCCAAAACCTTTGGGCGTGGTGCCATCCTCCGCACCAGTTGATTGCAATATCCGCTCCGTGGACTAAAGCGTCCGCTGCAGTGAGCGTGGCCCCTGCGATTTTTAACGCAAATTCCCCAATATTTTTGAAGGTTGGACAGTCGTATCCTACAAATATAAATCATTTTTTAAATGGTTTCTTGAATATTGAAAATCTACGCAACGCTTTGCTCCATTCTTACCTAAACCGTACTCTTCCAGATTTCCTTGATTAAAACTATCATTTGAAATTCCATAATTATTTGTTTCGCTAGAGGAGGATTTACTATGCTGCTCTTCATGCTCTTCGCCCTCATCATCATCTGTGACATCAGTATCATTGTTACACCATTTCCCTTGAAAAAGGAAATCTACGTAATCCTGGGAATGAAATTTCAATAGGTCCTCCTTCGTGGCAAGTTTCGAGTCTTTACAATCCATTAATTTGGTCAGTCCATACGCAGTTATTAGCTCGTGGACCATTCTACTTCTGCCGGTGATATTTGGGATATTATCTGTGCATTTTGCCAAATTGTCATCATAGACGTACACCACACGCTTCATCATGGAATGGACAATTCATTCAGGAGGGGACAAGCGCAGCAAAAGGCAGAAAGAATTGCTGCCAAAAGACTAGATCTATATAAAGATTAAAGATGGTTGACTTATGATTAACTAAAACATTATTACATAAATTGATATTTGGCAGAATTGAATGCGTTGGAGAAACTACAAACCTAATCGAATTTGGATTGTCACAGTCGCATGATTTCTATACGAATTTGATTTCACTTACGATTCCGAAAGCTTCCATTCCAGATTCACATCCGTTCCAGTGTGGTGTCCAGAAAGCGGCGTCTCCTGGAGCACATACTACTTATTGCTTTCTGTTTGTTCTTGTTTACATACTTGCACATTTTTGTCATCTCTTCCAAGTGTTTTGGTTGCATTGCTTGCTCCGCGCCTCTGCAACTGCACTCACACACAATTATGTGGACGTGGACAAGACATTATATCGACAATATGGACAAGAATATATATGTATATATCTTTTATTGGCAAGAGCCAACTGTAGATTCAACCATTCATTCCAGGTGGGTGCATTGCATTGCAAGCAATGCAATGCAAAGTACATGGCCCGGCAACGAGTTTTCCCGAGTATTAGGGGGAAATAACTTCCGAGTTATTATACCATTTTACAATTTCACAAGCTTGGGTGATAATAGATGAGGTTCTTGGATTTATGAAAATAACAATAAGACTCATCTGATGCCCCAATTAGCCCTTACGTTCATCAAATTTCTAAACCCTTGTTGGTGAGCAACCATGCTCTATGACCTATCGGACAGATCCCTTGACTTCTCCTCTGGAGACGGAGATCATTTCCCGGTGGNCAGATCCCTTGACTTCTCCTCTGGAGACGGAGATCATTTCCCGGTGGGGATATGTCAATGAGCGCTTTTACCGTGCCCGCATAGACTCTATGTCTGAAGTGAAGCAAACAATGCTCCAGAAAATCCAGGGGACACTGCTCATAACAGTCGCACAATATGACTGGCATAATCAGGTTTGGGAAAAGGGTATAATATTGCATGGATGTAAATTGAGGTCATTTGCATGATTTCATTTTTCGAAACCGAGTTTAACTACATCCAAGAACCTCAGCTTTTATATGCGATTGTTAAAATAATCATTTATGGAAAAATAAAAACGTTAGATCACATTAAAACACAGGAAAACCCGTTGCCGGGCCCTGTAGTATAAAAAATAGGGAAACAAAGAGTTAGTTGACAGACAGCGGCTTGAGAATTGGAAATTCTAATGTTAGTTATGACTGAGCAAAAACTGAATTATCATGGTATGCATATGCATGGGCCACACGGTATGACGTTCCGATTTGGAGGTATCACATTACACTCCTCTTCTGGTGTAATCCTAAAATGTATTTATTTTTAGACCGCATAAAAACGTAAAATCAAATGTATTTGTCGGGGTCGGGATGTGTTAATAATAAAATTACATAGGGATTATGCAATATGGATGCGCAATCAATTCCTCGTGCTTCCAGCAACTATAAACCTGGACAAGAATTTTACTGGAAAAAAATATAAACCATAATTTTCTACAGCCATAATAAAACCGGAAAAAAATAAACTGAACTGAGTGGACCGTCACTTAAAATTTCGTCGTCGTCCTCAATCGACTCTCCTCTACTAAAGATAGTCGTCATCCATGTCGTCATATACAGAAACAGAATGCGGCGGATGCGTATTTTCGTAATAGCCTGTCTCGTTCAATTTAATCTTCAGAAATTCGCGCGGCCAGTACGTTAGAAAGACCGCAGAGGACGGATCTCCATTCGGAATCCCTATGGATTGGAACTCTCCACAAATGGACCGATAGATGGTCACAACATTTATTCTTCTAGCTAAAATGACTCGCGACAACGTGACAACTGTAACTCCAAACCGACCCTGGTTGCCCACATATGTGAAGCACAAGTTGCTCAACAACGGGAGGTCAAGCAGGATTGCTTGTGTATCCGCATGGAGTAGTGGGAGTCCATGGATTTCCAAATGAGTTAAAGTTAATGGGAGCCATCTCACTGAGGTCCGTAGAGTGCTCCAGTTGTGGTGGGTGATTGAAGTGACCATTTGTGGAGGGTAAGGGAAAGAGATGATAGTGACTCTTTCCAGAGTTCTTTGCTGCTCCAGGAATCCCAATAGACTTGCCAGGCGTGCTCTCCGCATATTGCACACAATAAGTTTGACTACTTTCAAGTTCAAAGCTCTGCATGCCACCTGGAACTCCTCCTCCTGGTCTTCAAACTCCTGAGTGTCATCGGTATTGCTTGCTAAATTGATACACATTCGAAATTCTAACAAACCTGGATGTGACCTCAAAAACGAGGATACACGTTGTATTAGGGATCTCTCATCGTGGAAATCAAATGGACGCTCAATTGAGAAGTGGGTAAGAGACGGGAAGACATTTGTTAGGAATCAGATGCAAGTTCGGCGCTATTTGCTGAGTTGGATGAAAGGCTGTAAACCTTCCGTCGATGAGAGTGTGACCCCATATTTTCAACCACTTCAAACTCTGCCACTGTAAGGGCTGTAGAGCAGAAGAGTGCAAGCAAGTAAGTGCAGTCATATGCAGCTCCACTTTTGTCAAATTGACTAAATCTTGCAAAATGGACTCAAAATATTGATTAGGGACGGGTCCATCAAAGTGGAGAGTTTTGACCAAATGGGGATATTTAAATTTTGGAGGCTGCACGTCCCCGTATAAGACCTTCCTAGATAAGCAGGCACGTCATGTCAAATGCGGTATTAATATCTGAAATACCAAATCAAGGAAAGGGAACCTAACCTAACAGATGAAAATAAGTATGTCAACAATGTCATGGTGGTGCTGGGATCCACTACTTCTCCAAAATAACATTCATTAACTCCCATCTCGGAGATTGCTCGAATATCCACGTATTTGTGAGTGTAGCGAGCGTTATCACGAAGCACAACTTGACATGGTCGTCCTACAAATGTCACTCGTCCAATCATTTCATCGATCACTGTATGCCATGTGCGCGAAACACATGCAGCGTTGCGCCTACTTCTATCATCCACATTGGATAGTATTTTGAACAAAATCTGGAGACAATGCGACCAATTAAGCTCAACTTGTATTTTCCGAACGGGCCTCTCTGCTGATTGTTCAGCAGACAAATACCTAGGTATGTAAAAAGTAAATCTAGCAATTGCGCTCAGATTATTACTTTGTTCGGAAGGTCATTCATAGTCGTAGCCGCAGGTGGTGGTAGCGGTGGCAAAAGTGTTGGAAGTAGTTCTCCCATTTTGGTTAGTAGATCATATTTTTTGTTTAAAACTTCCGTCCGGCATGTATAGCAGTTAGCTCGACTTTAAAACTGAGTAGAGCTTACACTCCTCGATGATTGCATTGTTGCCACCACCATTATGGGGATATAGTCCATTCGTCCATGTCCTCTGTAAAACGGAGGATTCAGGCGGAGTATGTTTAGCTAATAACAAATAAAGTTTTTGTACAGATGGACATACACGCGAAAGGGGATGACAAATATGAACATTTTGAAATGTTGACATCGAGACTGCCTCGAAACCATAGAATTTGGGGATGTGGGTTTTTGATATCGAATGGATAAGACGCATAGATTTATAAAGGTATATATATTAACTGCTCGCTGATAAGACGTGATGGTTTAGCAATGCCATGCTTATAATATGAAAAAATGCTTTATGTGCAATGACAACTGACTTATAAAGGTAGGGTTACTGGTTACAAATGTATAATGTAAAAAAACTTTATTAAAAATTTGTTTGCGAGTACACGATACCATCTCGGTAAACTAAAGATAGTGATAAATCACCACACTTCTACTAAATAAACATTTATTATTTAATTTAACGGTTTTTAGTGAGTTCTCGCAAATTTAAATTACTTAAATTAACAAATTAAGTAGTTTGTGCAAATTTGACCGAGGTTTTTAATATTCAGTATGGTTATATCTCGCCTTGGGAAAGTATCCTTCAACGCTCATGACATTCCAGACAACAGCAGCAACCATGAGCAGGAGATAAAGCGTCAGGCTGCACCACCATACAACTTTCTCCCATCGCCGTTTCCTCAAATTTCTTAGAACATTTATTCCGACCAACAGCCCTGCTACGGCTCCTCCCAAATGTGCCATGTAGCCAACTTTTGTTGTCTTTTCTTTAATCAAACGATCATACACTGCGACACCAACATCACTTCCGGTAAGCACAATAAATGCAAACAGTCGGAACCACGGGAATTCCATCTCCTGCCAATTCTGTCAAAAGTATTGCAAATCTTTGATTAGTAATGTAATTTTGCCTTGGCTCCCTACTTACTTGTCTTCTGACTAGGCAGATAGTTATCAGAATTAAAGTCTCTGACTGAAGTGAGAGAGCAAAATTAAATCAAAAGAAAAATCAATTAAATCTTACCAAAATGACACTTGCAAGATGGGCTGTGATTAGTGCATAAACTCCGCCTGAAGCTCCACAGAGGAATACATTTGGATCGGACACTGACGTCGCAAGGGATCCAGCCACAACTCCAGCCACGTAGACGATCATAATTCTCCAAAATCGATGCACCATTTCCAGTGGGACGCCAAGCACCAGTTGCATTACAACGTTGAAAAAAATGTGTGTTAATCCCGCATGAACCAGCATGTAGGACAGAAATCTCCAGGCTTCGTAGCGACGATAGGGGTCATATATAAGAATTGAATCAAATGGCACCGGCCCACTCAAGCCTATCCAGCCCTTCTTTTGTACTAATGGAACAGTGTAATACACAAATACGCCTACTTGAACAAAGCTAATTAAAATCATGAAAAGTGGAGGTGGAAAGCATGAGTATTCCGACAAATAGCGACGCTCGTTTTTCGGGACAACTGTGTAAGCTGCAGCTCTCAATGCACTACGGACAAATGGTCGATCACTGGCCATGTAATCGTAACCGACTACCATATCTAAAAACTCGTCGTAACTAATCATTCCGTTTTTATCTTTATCGGCTAAATTAAGTATGGTATCAATGGCGTCCTCCGGGATATACGTTCGCAACTCGGGCATGGAGAGTAAGCGTCGCATTTCAGACAACTGAACTTCTCCATTTCTATTTGGCTTGAAGCGTTCGAAAACGTGATACCAGTCCTGGAAATAGTAAGTAGCAGATGAATAAATCTGGTCCTTCATAATATTACTTCAATTCAATTATAATAGAATGAGTTACCGAAAAGAACTTTTTCTTTTTATAACAACATACCCTATGGAGTTCCTGTAATCGAATGTCTTGTTGCTTCTTGGAACCCCTCCGTGAAATTGTATAGTCTGTTTTGTAGCTCATGATGATTATAACACCATTTGTGGACAAATATCACAAGCAGATAATCATATAACAAATTTCCTGGATAATTATTATATTTTAATCTCCTTTTGTTGTCTTTTGATTTTAATTTCTCAATTCCATTCATGCACTACTGTGCTAGCGCTTTACCCATATTTGTACCCGAGCTAAAATGCGTCTATGTCATGTGTACATCGAAAACGCAAACGCAACCCAGATTTACGGATGGCAGTTTGTATTTGTATTTGCACTTGCACTAATACATATGCTTATAGAATTTTCAGCAGTTCAATATGTGCATGTAAACGGGTATATATCACATATCAGTCGACCTTAAATCTAATTATTAGTCATCCCAATGCAAAAATGGGCGTTCCTTGTAAATATTAGCATTTACTTTACTCCACACTCTAGACTACGCAAATTGTTTTATTTAGCGAAGTAGAGTTTCAATACACTTTTAAGAGTAAGTTGTACGTGCAGATGCAGAGTGCATGGGAGTGAGCCTTTTCATTCAGGTTTAAAAAGTACATAATTTTAACACCACAGTGAAGACGAAAGAACAGAATATCTATATTAATGTCTACCTCCAAATTATAATAACTTAAAGAGGGACAAGGGACATGCTAAAAACAACAATAAAATGAACTCAACACAACATGACCATCGAAGAACAACAGCCGAAAAGACTATCGACTATCTAAAATCTGCACATCTATCCAACCCATCCATATCGTATGAAATCATGCAACGAACCTTTTTGTAACGAAATGACATGCAACGCATTTCCTGTATTGTATTGTATATTCCATTAATACTTTTTTTACATGTGAGGTGAGTGCGGTTTGAGGTTCTTAAGGTTTTGTGTTTTGTATACTCTTATACATACAAACACACATTTTCTAGTTTTTTTTGTGTTTTGTGTTACTCATCCTCGCACATCTCATAGCACACCGTTCACTATTCACTACTCACAACACAACACTGCCACATAAAAGAGGTGACTTATTTCATGCAATAAAAAGAACCTTTTGGTTGCACACATAGAGCGTCCGACCCCGACCTCATGTACATACATTAAATGCCAAATGCCAATGAGGATTACATGTTAGTAATG
>JAANSN010006110.1:0-11140 GCA_036850665.1 Dicranocentrus wangi
CGCTACAGCAATCGGGTCTCATGGACTGGATCAGTGACTTTATTGTCAAGTTTTTGAGCCGAGTTAAAGCGAGTCGGTTGTTGGCAGAAGGAGGGAGTAGTAGTGGTGGTGGTAGCCCTCCTGCAGAGCCACTTAGTTTGAGGAGTAGTATTGTTGTCGTGTTTCTCATATTTGGGGTTGGCATTGGGATTTCCGTTGGAGTGCTTCTGCTGGAAACCCTTTTTCAGTGGAGAAGGTGGATTCTTTGGAATGGTGGCGCACGAAGGATTGTTGTCGCGTTTTGGAAAGCGCTGACTTATCTACCACTCTGGATGTTTGGGCGGTTAGCAACGATTCGGATGCTTAATCGATAATAATATGACCTATTTCATATATTGTTCACGCAAATCTTAATATAGTTTGCGTGTATTTCTTGCATCTTACACCTAAAACTGTAAACGTAAAGTAAAACTCTCTAAACTCGTACAATTTTGTAAAATGTCAATCAATAATATTAAGTAATTAACCTCACACAATGTATCCGCCAATTTAACCCCACATCATCACGCTAATTAAGATTGTACATTTTACTCATCCTCATCAAGATCAAAATGGTCTCTCTAGAAAATCCTTTAATCCCCTTCAAACACCTCTCTCTCTCTGACAATAGCAATGATCAACATTGTAGCGATAGAATTTATGCTTTCTGATTATATTTATTTATATATATTATACTTATGTCTCCATGTCACAACAAACGTAAGATGCACGTCTTTTGTCAGCGACCCTGTGTGAGAGTCCATCAAAGAAGGGTTTTTAATATTGAACATTTGGTAAAACCCTTGTTTGCTCGTATATGGCAAATGACAACCCTCCGGAAATTACCTAGAGAGCTTCCATGGGACCAGAATCGTATTCTTCTGTTTGCAACAGAGTGGTCCTTGTCGAGGAGTTTGAGTCGCCTCAGGTGCGTGGGAAACTGTGGAAGAAGCTGAGGAGCGGCTCCTGTTAGAATAGACTGTTCTTCTCAATCCGCACCCCCAGATTCCGCACGTAGACTCCATTTGGCAGACTCATGTCGGTGAAGCAATAGTTCTGTCTCGACGACTCCCATCGAAATTCGTACTGGAGATGGAGGGTCCCGTCCAGTAACGGGCTGCCGTTCTGTTGTTGTTCCAAAATCCGCAAAATACTTAGTTGTACCTTTTGGCGGCGCTCCACGCCTAGGAGCCATGTACAGAGTGGTCGATACTTACAGCGATTGAGATCACCCATGCCAAAGGCCCTCGTCTTGCTCAGCTCCCAGTCCCAATCCTGTTGGAGAACGCTGGATTCCACTGCCAGTTTCCAGGAGCGGCAAATCAGTCGCGGCAGTTGGCAATCTCCCGATAGTCGTCACGCTGGGTCCAGCCCAGGGTCTCCCACAAAATCGGGATTACCTAGTAAATAAATAAATAAATAAATAAAACCAAAATGCAGAGTTGATACTACCGGTCGACGAGATATACAAGACAACACATCATCTTGTTACATATTTTTATAATGCACTGCGAAGTGGAATATATTGTTGCTGACCTTTTATGAGTGAAGGGCAATGGTTGCCTTAACTTTGGGGAGTAATTAATAACATGCTCCTCCAAATACTGCATGTTCTGTCGCAGTTGAGCTGGTCCTCCAGGAACTCTAAAATTGTCCAAAACTACTTCCCACATCTGCCCAGAGTTCCACAAATCAATACATACTTAATATATACGTATAAACCGCGTCATTATTAATTACCAATTTTTAGTAATTGGTTGTTATAATTGTTTACCTCCACTGGGTCAAGTGGCGTACAATGGATCCGCCCTGGCTTCATCATCCCACACTACCACAAAAAACAACTAATTGAACTCAAAAATATTATTACTTAACTTTATAATATGTTGTGAAAAAGCTGGAGGAGTCAGTTCAGCTTTTCATAATACTAATAAAATAATATTCCCGTGCTTCCATAAGGTAAAAAAGGGTATACACCACCTCCTCCTTTGGAAGTTTGTGTTGTAGTAGCTAGATATAGTTTTTTTCCTTCCTGTCTAGTTCCCATCCCATTCCCACTAACATCATGAGGAGTGTTGCTGTGTATTTCTCGTCTGCAATAATATAAACTTTGGGGAAAAGAGGGGAGAGCAAGCAAAGCAAGCAGATCTGATATACTTTTCTGACTCAGCAGCTCTTATTCGTAACATTTTTTTTGCTTGCCTGCTGTACACCAAATAGTAGATACAGCTACTGCTACTATGTAAGCTACATGCATGCAGTACAGGTCATGCTATGCCGGACATGTTCAACAAACTGATGAAAATCATCGGAATAATATGCAGAGAAGTTAGATTATTATTATGCTACTACTAGTGAAGGGAGCATAGCAGCTCCATTTTTGCAGTGTATTTTATGAACAGCTCTCCAACCTACTTTCACTACTGTCTGTGCTGCTGTGATGAGGAACCAAAAGGAAAGTTGTGTTATACTTTCCCCTGAAAAACAAGAAACAGAAATGTAAGCAAATTATCAGCGGTTTGATTGATATCACATCACTCATTATTTCTCATGTCACAAGATTCTCCAGAATTATATCATCTTGCTCATGCAGCATTTAGAAACAATCCGAGGAAAATATAAAAAAATATAAAAAAAATTCTCCTTGTTGTGATTTGCTGGTTTAACAGTATAGTATAGTATTTGCGGCGTAGTTAGCTTCATTTTGCGAATCATCATGGCATCAACAATTAGGAGAAAAAAAATAGGAGAGAATTTGCATTCTCAGAGGAGATACCTAACCTAGCTCATGTTTGGATCGAGATGAGTAAGCGAGCTGCATTTAAAATGTACGGGAAGCAAGGGCAAGTAGGTTTTCCAATATCTTCCTCCAGTTGAGATAAAACAAAAAGATATTTTGATTGATACTAAAATTTGTGCTAAAATCTGTTGGGATGCTTGTCGGTCTGGAGCTGATAGCTGTGGCAAGGGATTTTGGAGAAAGGTGACGTACTCCACGGAGAACTGCCAAAAAGGAGGAGAAAATAATTCTGGAGAAGAAATAACTTGCAAAAAATGCTCTCAAAAGAACAACCGCACCACCGCTAGAATAGGGACAACATTTTAAATTACTTGTTTTCTCTTAAAAAAATGTTTGATTGAAAGAGGAGTCAACTGGGGTGGCCAGCCTTATTCTCATCCTCTTCTTACATACTATATATTATTCCCTATGCTGTCACAAAGTGCAAGAAAGGAGGAAAAGGATGCCAAAAAGTTGCTATATTTCTCATTCATGATCTCCAATATAAAATTAGGGAAAGGGAGAAGAGCATCAGCATCATCAGCACATACCACTGCTCTCATCCTCATGCAGTAGTGCAGCTCAGCTCTTAGCAGTACTTTTTTTTTCAACTTTTGCCTGCACCAATATCATTAGATACTCGGTTGGGCTACACATAACACCATGCAGTACAGTATAATAGAATATGAAGTGTATTATTATTATGCTGCTGCTGATCGTATTCAGTCCACTGAAAAGCTGTACTACTCTCGAGTGTGAAGTGAGTGTCTTCGTTCGTGGAATGCAGAGTAGTAGAGTAGTAGTAGGAGTAGTTGTTGCAAGAAGTGGAGCAGCTCCACGTATTTCCAGTATAAATGGGAAGCAGCAGTGTGGTAGTGCTTTATTATGCACAAGGGGAAAAGGGAAGAAGGGAATGGCGAGACTATCCCAGAGCTGATATAAAAGCAGCAGCGGATTTTCACCGAGTGTTGTCGTGAAAGTGTAGTAAATACTTTCCCCTGGAAAACAAGCAGGACATATAAATACATGGCTTGGCATCATCCTCATTCCTCTCCACACTCACCACCACCACCACCCAGACTCTGTCATCTGGTCATCATCCAGACCTGGATAAAATAAAGTTTGGATAACAATAATAATAATCTGACGAAAATAATATAAAAAAAGACGAAGAAAAGTTTTGTGCCAAATGGGAACTAAAGAGGAGAAGAGCCAGCTGGCTCCTCCTTATTTCCTTCCTATCATTCCCCTACTTCCCTAAGAACAAACCTGCTGCTACCATTATATTAATTATATATATATATATCTTCCACTCCCAACATTCTCGGTGATACTTTTAATTCACGGTCCAATATCTGATGAACGGAACGGAGAACCGCCCCAGGACGGGTAAGGTGCCCGTCGTCTGGGACGACGGCATTCTGGCAAAGAAAGTCCTTTTCCGAAAGGTGAGTCTGGACATATTTTTTTTATTTTACTTTTTCCAACAACTTTCACTTTAGTATTTGTTTCAAACAAGTTGTGCCAAATGGCAATACAACACACTCCAAAATTATGTGTCTAGGTGCTCCCAATCCTGTGGCAGCATTTGAGCTTCGGAGACATCCTCAACTGTCGCCTTGTGTGTCACGCGTGGAGACAGGGTGTGGACGACTGTCGGCACTTTGTCCCTTGCTGGAAATGGTACGTGGACTACACGCCCCAAGGGTCCGAGCAAATAGCCGACATCAAATACGACAACTTTTACCTCCGGAAATGCTCGCCAGAGTTTTACAGCCTGCAGTTTAACCCCAGCCTCGCGAGACGGGTGGAGTGCCGCCTTCAGATCGGACACTTTTCCAACCCGAACCCCGCGGGGTGTGGCGGGATGGTCCTGGTGTCCGGCTGGCGCTGGTACCGCTGCTTCTACCGCAAAACCAAAGTGGAATACCTGCTCGTCCCCTTTACCACCTTCCCCAAGCTGTCCTCCCTCCACCTCCACTTTCACAACTTTCACGAGCACACCTTCAACAAGGTGGTCGTCAACCAGGGGCGGCTGGAGGAGCTGGAAGCGGAGGCCCTCGAGGTGGTGGCCCAGCTGAAGCGAGAAAGTAATAACAAGATACGGCTGGGCTCCCTCACCCAGTTGGAGGTGGAGATTGGCAACAGGTATGACTACGAGGTCATCAATGAGCTCGACATCTTTCCACTGGCACGCCTGATATGCGCCCTGGTGAGCTCTGCCCCCCGCCTCGAGAAAGTGGTCCTCTACCTCGGGCTCCTCTACAAGAACAAGGAGCAGATCGAGGAGCTGAGCCGGGTGCTCTGCGCTGTGGCGGCACGGAGTTCCACCGTCAAGGACCTAACCCTGGAGGGGTGGAAGAGTCATCTCGTTCTGAGTGAACTGGGACCGCCGAGTGGACGACAGTGGCCGTTGAAATCCCTCAGAATTGATTTGGCACTGGCGGAGAGTGAAGGAGGCGGGGAGGGTGCTCTTAATACTCTGCGGCGGACCCTGTTTGACATCCTGGACAGATTTGGGCGGAGTCTGGAGGAGCTGAAAGTGGTGCCCATCGGGCTGGGTTGTGGGGACAGGGCCGGGGAGCCGGCTAAGCTGGAGCGGAGGTGCATTTGTAACTGCAAGTACTACTGGGACAACAGGTCGACTGGGACAGGAGTGGAGAAGGTTCCGGAAATGTGCAGTCGGAGTGGCGGAGATGATGATAATGCTATTAGCATTAGTGTTCCGAAGAAAGTGTTCGAAAAGCTCAAGTTGCTCTCCATCCCTCATGCTCTCCTCCACCCCGTCATTTTCCCTGCCGTGATGAAGGCAACCCCAGCCATTTCCACGCTCCAAGTAAATGACTTGGGATTCCGCTATTGGATTGGGATGGAGTCTCCGGAGAGCGTGCAGCTCGTGCATGGGCTGGTGAGCGGGCTGTGGGCGGAGGCTCCGCCGACCCTCAAACTCATTGAGGTGGATGAGTGGCGGGGTGAAGGCGGAAATGACAAGTGGAAAGGGTACAAGGTGTCCAGGTCGAGGATGTTTGAGGCGCCGGTGGTGTCCCCACTCCACCTGGCGCAGCAGTCCAGCAGCAGCAGCGGCAGTTGGGGAAAGGGAGGAGTTGAGATTCAGAAGGGGAAAGGGAATAATAAGTGTGTGCTCTGTTGAAGAAATTTAATATTGTTGTTGAGTGTTTAGCAACTAATTATTAACTAATAATAATTAATAAACTAGCTTTTGCTTTGTTAAATCATCCTCTTCTTCCTTTTTTATTAACTCCGTGAAAATCGGGGGTGAATTTTGCTGATGATTGGCATACTGCATACTAGCATACATATTATTATTACGTAGCTGAATGAAAAAAACAAAAAAAAGTGCAATTACGCTGCCAGTTTGTTTGTCTGTCCGTCCGTCCGCCTGTACGCTCAAAAACTTTGATATATAAGTATCTTTCAATGGTGTGAAGACTTCTTAGGGATCAAGGGGGCCCTACGTTGAATTTTGAACCCCAATCGGATAAAACGGGGGTTTGGGTGTGGCTCGCTCACACATCTGCGTCACATGACATTTTAAATGACAAACTTTTTTTTATTCCGTAAATCGTGAGTAGTATAGACTCACGCTCAGAGAGAGAGAATCCCGCCCGATATGGTCATTTAAGACGTCATCGGAGACGGCACGGCCTTCAAGTCCCTGCTGATAATAAAATCTACGTTCAGCTACGTATGTTCCATCAACATGTTTTAATAATATCATATTAGTAGTAGTAGTAAACATAAGACCCTGTTGATAATAAAATCTACGTTCAGCTACGTATGTTCCATCAACATGTTTTAATAATATCATATTAGTAGTAGTAGTAAACATCTGATTAAGCATCCGAGTTTCTCGTCGGAAATGAGTGAAAGTCACGAGTCAGGTGTGGGATGGGAACGGAATTGATATGAGAAACACGGTCAGCCGCCAGCTTGTTCTCTCTCTTGCTCTTCCTATTACTCCCGTCGTGCTTCCTGCACGAAAAGTAAGGGAAGGATGTACAACCAACTCCTGTTTCGTAGCTAGCTTTTTCGTTATTTTTCGGCGCAGATTCCCACTTTTAAGTACACATATGGATGGTGTGCGCTAGCAAGCGTATTGTATTTCTGTATTTCTTATGGGTACCCCCATACCCATATCCAACTCGGGAAATATACGGAGGAAGGAAGGAGAGCAAAAAAGCAAAGAGAGGTAGATCATCTTCTCTTCTAGCTCTTCATATCACTGAACTACTTTGTCAAATGCCTGCATCATCAATATCAATACTATGCAGACTACTACTGTTCTTGTTTTTTTGCAGCGTAGTGTACGTATTATTAAACTCTCCCAAAATGCGTGTCACCAATGTAGTAATAATACTTTCAATATGCTGCTGCAGACAAACAAGATAGGCTGTCTAGTACGCATTGCATTGGTATTATACTTTCCCCCGAAAAAAAAACGAGGAGAGGAGGATGTGGAAGCACCCGTTCGCCCGTTCGTTCGTTCATGCCATCATCCATCACATACACATTCCACGAAAAAAGGGAGAGCAGCAGTCTCGGTTCATTCACTTCACTCTGCGTGGTGGCGAGCAGCAGCAGCAGTGGAAAATAGAGTAAATGAGTTGGTTGTGAGGATGCTGATGATGATGATAAAATACATGCTTAAAGTGGAGGAGAACCGCAAGCTGGGACACGGGAAGGAGCCGGAATAACTTAAAGTTTTTCTCAGCTTCCACTGGCGGAGGCGGATGGAAATAGAAATAGGTAGGTCAGATGTCACTAAATATTAAAAATAACTCCTTATTTTAGTGATTGATGATTAGTGTTGTTTACCTCCACTGGGAAGAAAGTTGAGTACAATGGATTGGTTCCTCTTTACCAAAAAATTCTAAGTGCTAAACCCAAACATAATATATAACTTTCCAAATAATAATACCGTAAGAATGGTAGTGGTAGTAACATCTGATGATATCTAATGTAAATGTGATTCAGCTCTTCGTAGCACTTTTTTCTACTTGCCTTATTACCCTCACCACCAAATATTACCTAGATACTGTTTTAGGCTACATACATGCGGCACAGAACATGCATGGTGTACATGTTCAACACACTGAAAATCTGAATGCAGGCAGAGTAATTGAGCTGAGCTACAAGTGGAGCAGAAGCTCCATTTCTGCCCTGTATTTTATGAACAAGGAAAAAAGAGGAGAGGATGGATGGGGGAGACGGCTCGGCTGCCTGCCTGCCTGAGTGGCTCTGCTCTGCTCTATTTTTACAGTAGTGTTGTGATGTGATACGAACCAACCAAGAAAACAAGGTGTAGTATGCTTTCCCTTGAAAAACAAATAAAAAATCAGCAGTAGTATGCATCACTCTTCGTTTCTCCATGTCGGACGGAATAAGACTTTTCATTCTTCAGTCTTTCATCTTTTATCCGTCTCTTAAATGTAATAATAACATATTTGAAGCTTTCCGTAGAGAAAGTAGGACTTATTTCTCTATCGGTAAAGCAAAAAAGGAGTAGGAACAACCAGAAGATGTGCTGCTGCTGATCATATCGTAATAGAGAAAGCTGCATTCCGCTCCGGTTCACGCGTTTTTCCCTGAACACAAAACAAAAGAGTCGGCAGCACTCGTTTCGTGCTATACTATCACGTTTCAAGGAGGAAAGAAGGCTCTCTGACCTTCATTCATCATCATGTTGCAAATAATGCAACTGAGCAAACACAAAAAACACACAAAAAACGCATCATCAGTCGCTGCTCTTAATTATTTCCTCATTCTCTGAGTTTGTAGGAACACCCTCACCCCACATCCTTGACTTCAACGGAATTTGCAGAATTTTAGCTTTGAAAGTACCTACAGGTTAAGGTACGGGATAATATGGAGCGGATCCTATGCACCCAACTTCTCCCCGTTGAGGTAAATCCATATTAGCCCAGCTCACAAAAAATAGCAAAATACAAAAACTTTATAGTAAATAGTAATTATAATAATAATATTATGCTTGTTGGATTATGACTCTGGCTCTGGTTGATATGGGAAGTGATTTTGTTGGACAAGGTGGGCTCCATTGGAGGACCTGCTCAACTGCTCCAGGACGTGTAAACTCTGGGAGAAAATTCTTGGAAAGAAAGCCCTCTTCCGCAGTGTCAGTAATCGTAAAATCTCAAACTCCCAATTTATAGTAACTTGTAACCCAGCTTGTAGCCAAGTTTCTAAATAAAAATGGTGGACATACATTTGTTTTAAATTGCCTTCTTCTGTTTTGTAGGTGATCCCAATCATGTGGTACGGTTACGATCTGAGTTGGACCGACATTCTCAGTTGTCGCCTTGTTTGTGACGCGTGGAGACGGTGTGGATGACTGTCCTAGCTTCAAACCTTGTTGGGATTGGCGCATGTACTATTACGGGCGGGAGAGGAGGTTGAGCAAGGTTTCAAGTTTAAAGGTTCACCCAAGCCTTGCCAGAAGACTAACGTGGCTACTTAAAGTAGGAAACTTGTTAAGCTGGAAAGAACGACCTTCCGAGGAGGAGGGGGAAATGATGTTAAGAGCTTCTTTTGGGGACAACGACAACAACAGCTACTACCACCTAACAATAATTGATTATTTGCTAGTCCCATTTACCACCTTTCCCAACCTGAAATCCCTCCGCCTCCACCTTGACAAGGCGTTGTCGCTCAAGTGCTCCTTGGTGGAGAAGAGCNCTCAAGTGCTCCTTGGTGGAGAAGAGCGGCCGGAGGAAGCTGGCCGAGCTGGAAGCAGAGGTTCTGGAGGAGGTGGATCGGCTTAAGAAGATGGAGAAAAGCCGGGTTAGCTTTAACAACTTGACCGAGGTGGAGGTGGACGTGGACGTGGAGAATGAGTGTGGACGTGGACGAGGGGAAATTGTTGGCTTTCCCTTCGCCCGCTACATATCCGCTCTGGGGAACTGCGCTCCTCGCCTGGAGAAAGTGTCATTTCACTCGGAGCCAGGTTTCTACCAACAAGAGGCTGAGGAGATGCACAGCGTGCTCTATGCTGTTGCGGCAGGGAGGACCGTCGAGGAGCTAACTTTGCTAGATTGGCAGCATCAACTAAACCTAAGCAGATTGGGACCGGGTGCAGGTGGACAATTATCATGGTCTTTGCGTTCCCTGACAATTGATTTGGTAGAATCGAAATATTTTGAGGAAGGGATTGGCGCTCCAAGTCTGCGCCGCACCTGGTTCGAAATTCTTGAACGATTTGGGAGTAGTCTGGAGGAGCTGAGTCTTGGAAGCCCACGGATTGAGTGTGGAGGAGTTGGAGACGACGTTTCAGGAGGAGGAGTAGTGACGGCTAAACGACTAGAGCGCAGGTGCTTCTGCAACGCCTATTACGACAGGTACAACAGGATGAGCAGCCCCGAGGAGGAGCTTCCGGAATTTAAAAGATGGAGCAACGGAGGAGAAGGGAAAGTATTATTTGTGAAGCTGAAGCTCCTCTCCATGTCTCATGCCCTCCTTCACCCAGCCATTTTCCCGACTGTGATGGAGGCAACTCCAGTCCTTGCCAACTTGCGAATTAGCGACTTTAGGTTGAAGAATTGGGTTGGAAAGGAGTCTCCAGAGAGTAGTGCTCAGCTCGTGCATCAACTTGTAAGCCAGCTGTGGGCTCCAACTCCACCAAGCCTTAAAGTTATTTTGGTGGACAGGTGGGCGTGGTACCGCACCGAGACCGACCCCGAGTCCTTCTCCAGACTACACTACACGTTCTCCAGAAAGAAGATGGCTGAAAAGGGCTGTCCCCTTTCTTCAATTTATGATGAGCATGCCACCAGCACCAGGGAAAATAATGGAGTTGAGGAGGCCCAGAAACGGAAGAAGAAGAAGAAAAGTAAAACATGTGTTGTGTGCTGAATGAATTTCGATAATAATGTATGCAAACAAATGTATCACAAGTATTAACAAGACTGAAAATTGCAATGCAATTGGTTAACCAATGATTTAAAATACAAAACAAATGGTCATAATAAAGCCTAAAATTAGCAAACAAGCAATAATTGCTATACAATACAATTAACAACAACTAGCTAAACAAACATTAGGAACAAACAAACAAAAAACTTCATTTCCAATTCAAAAAGTTAACAACACACCTGTTGATAAATAAAAATAAAAATATTACGACATTTCGAATCATGACAGGAACATAATCTATTATATTAATACGAAAGATTTTTTCTTGGTTTCCACTCAAAGGCTTTTTTATTCCTGATCGTACAGCAACGTATGAGGTATCATTCTGCTCGCAATTAACTGGGGATGTGTCTACCAGAGAGTTATTATCAAAAGTTTCAGTCCCCTATTTTTAAA